>CAODLS010911841.1:0-13813 GCA_948243855.1 Flueggea neowawraea | reverse complement strand
CTTCCAAAATATGCACTCCTTTTTTAAATGCCCTTTCCTCTTGTAACAAAAACAAGTCTTATTCTTCTTGGAACCAGAATTGTCATCTAGAACTTGATTCTGGATTCTTTCTCTTATTTATAAATTTAATTTCGAATTTATTTCTAGCCTTGTTGACATCAACAAAATTCACTTTGGAACAAAATTCTATTCCGAGTCTTTTCCCATCTCGAATTCTTGTTTCTTCTTCAATTCTGAGATGTTTCTGTAATTGTTCGAAAGTGAAACTTTCAGAAAAATATAACAATTTCTTTCTATAATCATTCTAAGTGGGAGAAAGTTTGGCAATTATAGCCCTTACTTGTAATGGTTCACCAATATCAACTTTCAAATCTTTTAGTCTAGACACTAAAATCTGTAATTCATGCACTTGATTTAAAACATAAATATGATCAACCGTAATGAATTCAAAAAATTGTAGTGCAAGAAACTTACTTGCCCCTTGTTTCTTAGTGTTGTATTTGAATTCCAAAGCATTCTAGATTTCTCAAGGGGACTGAACCAAAGTGAACAAATCATATACACGATCTGAAAGAATGTTGAGGATGTGTCATCAGCATAGCAATTCATCTTCTTGATGCTTCGTACGTGCCTTTTTGACATCTTCGGTTTCATCATTAGAAGGGGCTGGAATTTGTAGCAGATTTAGATGCAACACATATCCAACTTTCAGAGAAGTAAGGAAGAATAACATTTTATTCTTCCAACGAGTATACTTAGTACCATCAAAACGGTCAAGTTTCATGAAGTCTTGATTCATAAATTTGAAAACAGAATTAGAATGGCTTTCCGTAGTAAGATTAAAGGCACGAGCTATGGTGCTTTTGTAGATGTGTTTTTTGCATGCTTTTAATGGTAAAGATCTGTTTAAATTATTTAAAATTGATCTAACGATTTAGATTGTGTCAACACATTAAAAAGTTAATGATAAATAACACAATTTGAACTGTTAGATTAAATTTAGATAAATCTTAATCATTGAAAGCACACAAGTACATAACTACAAAAGTACCATAGTCATGTCCAAGATTAAACACCTAAAAATTGTTAGGAAAATACGATATGAAAGGGGAATTTCTAAGGACTTTGAGGCGTGATCTTCATGATACAACAAAGTCCAAGAGTATTGATTGCAAAACAACCTTCTATTTAGAACTCCTTAATATAGCCCAAGTGCTTATCGAAGACCCTAAATATGTATTTTAGGTCAAACTCATTCTTCCTATTCCCTCTAATATGAGTTGTTAAGAATATACCAATATATAAATTCAAATTGGATCCTCTTTTCTGCAATGGGGGACAAACCACATACACATTCACACAAACTACACTTACAAAAGTAGCGTCTGATTAGACAAGTTTTTAAACGTTAAATCCACCTTTTCACAAAAATAGAGCTTGGTTGGAAATGCTCTCAGAAACATTTTTTTATCAGTTTCACTTCATCTATCTACAGTAGATTTAGGTAAGTACATAATTTCATATTTGCATTTGATTTATTCTTTTGTTGAATTTTGATTCTTGAATTTTTAAACAATAACACATAGTTCTCTGCTCTATTTCGAGTAACAACTTCTTTCTTTCTAATTAGGCTTGATATCAAAACCAACTAATAAAGTATAATCAACATACAAAACCTAATCGAGTTGCGGGTCTTTGAGGAATCCTTTGGTTAGGACTTAACTTCTGAGGCACTTTAGGCTATAAAATAAGGAACTGCAGGCACTTTAGTTATGAATTATCTGGTATCAGTGTTAGTTCACCAGTTTCAAGGGCTTGTTTTTAGATTATAATTGTTGAAGTCTCATCGGCGTTTTTTAAATCATCGATATAATTATACTAATTGAAACTGTTTTTCTTAATTCTGATTGTATTTTCTTTTTCCGTTTTTAGAGTCTATCTATAACCTAAACAAAGGACAATACAATTCTACTAATTGAAGTCCATAGTTGAATTCTTTACCCATTAATCTTCAATCTAACAAGTCTTTTGTTAGCTTTTAAAGTCATTTTATTTATTTTTTACAATCTCTTAAAGTTAAGTTGACTCTAGTTCAATAAACTACAAATCCATTTGTTAAGTCGACTATTTGAAGTCCATAGTTGAATTCTTTACCCATTAGTCTTCAATCTAACAAGTCTTGTTAGCTTTTCAAGTCATTTTATTTACTTTTCACAATCTCTTAAAATAAAAGTTGACTCTAGTCCAATAAATTAAAAACTCATTGGTTAAATCGGTTTATTTGAACTTATCAAAGAAAAAACTCGTCTATTTGATTGAAATGGAGTGCGGATTAGTAGAACTATATTGTCCTCTTGTTTTGCCTGAATGGTTACATTTGACCTAAATACAAGTAATGTGAGAAGTGTTGTGTAATCTTTATAGTGTTGGCAATTCCGTATTGTTAATTCCAGGCTGTGAAATAAGGTCTAATAATTAAAAGTCCCACATTTTCCTAAGAACCGAGGCAGATTCAGTTTGGAGCAGACATTAGTTGCCTTTTTTTGTATACCTTGTAAGTGTTTTTTGCCTTTTCTCCACTACGTTCTTGCATATCTTGCCAAATTGAACAATGAACACACATTTTTATACTGAAAATGAACACATTTTATACTCAAATTGCATTACTATTTGGAATAATGCGGCCTCTTTTGGATGTGTATGTGCAAACTAAGATAAAGTTTGAAGTCCAAGTTTTTATAGGGTTAATTATATCATTGGTCACAAAAGTTTTCGGTTTGCTCAGTTTTGGTCACAAAAGAAAAAAAATGTTACAGTATGGTCACAAAAATTTTTGGTTTGCTTCAACACGGTCACTTTGCCCAACAAATGTGCCGACTAAGCAAAAACTTGCCACATAAGTTGCCATATGACTTGTCTTTGCACACATGGCAATTAAATTATGCACACATGCCTCATGGAATTGTTGGTGAAGCTGACCTGACCCGACCCAAAACAGACTAATAGCCTCATTAACAGTTACGTAAGACACGTGTTTAGAATTTTTAATTGTCACGAGTGTAGAAACAAGTCATATGGCAAATTGCGCAAACTTACGTGGTAGTTTTTGGCTTAGTCGGCATATTTTCTGGGCAAAGTGACCGCGTTGAAGCAAACCAAAAATTTTTCTCACAATTCTGTAACATTTTTTTTCTTTTGTGACCAATACTGAGCAAACTAAAACCTTTTATGACTACCGGTATAATTAACCTGTTTTTATATGATGTTAGTCATTGAACAATGAACACACATTTTATACTGAAAACTATTATTCAAAATATGTCGGTGCTACACTTATTTACTAAGATATTGTTTGCTCTGGTTCATGGGGCTCTCACAGTTTTGTTCCAAAAAAGATGTCTTAGTGGTATGAGGGAAAAAGGTACTTATAAGTGACAATTGTCCTCAACTTCTCGTATGTGGAAACTCGAGCAAATGGGTGTTCTAATCTATAAAATTCTTCTCAAAATGTCTTGTGTCAAATGAACATTCTAATCTATAAAAAATAAATTCATAGTATTCGGGGTAACGTCGGGAGGTAAAACTAGTAATATATATAATTAAAGCGATTGGTGAATCTACTATGAAATCAAAATAAATATTAATAAATAAATTATCAAAATTCATATACCAACACTAAGAAAGATCCATATTTGTAAATATTACAATTTATAAATTCTATTTGATATTAGTAGCATTTTTTCATAGATACTCTATTATTTTTATAGTAATTTTCTAATAAGCGCCATTAATATATAGTGGCAATTGTAAAAAATAAAGAAAGATTATATATTTAATAAGTGCAATTTTAAATTTTGTTTAATAATATTACTACTAAAGCTAAAATGAATTTTGAGGAGGGTTTGTGTTGGACAAGTCTTAATTCAAATTTGTCGTCTTCAAATTGAGCCACCATGCGTTCTTTTTGTAGAGATAGACTTTAGATTTTTTTTTTTTTAACTGAAAGATAGACTTTATTAGAATTCAGTGTTTGTGTTAGACGGATCTGGAATTTCATCAATATGGTTAATTATGAGACAACATTTGGGGGCCGACAAAACTTGTTCACAGCATTCCCAATCCAACCAATTTGCGTAATATTCGTAGATTAGATTTGCATTCGGATTTTAATGAAATTATTTTATTATAATTAGATTATTCAATTTTCAAATGCGTTTTTATGGTAAAGAAGTTGTATACAAAGTTTTAATTTTTTGATGTTTGTTTTAGCTGTAACGCATGTGGTGCGGCAAAACGCAACAACTATGTTTTGCAGTTAAACTAATTTCATTTATTTCACTAAAAATAATATATTTTAATCTTATTTGTATCCTATTTGTATTTTAACTTGACTTCGTACTTGTGTATTAAATTAAGGGATTAAATATTATATTTTAATTCTATTTTTGTTAGATAGCAAGTAGTGGTTATTTATTTCTGAAGAGATATTGTAGCACTTTTCAAAAACTTTTGTTTGATTTACTATTAAAATATTAATTTAGAGAGTCGAGTAATGAGTGTTGTTAGAGTGAATTTAAATTTCGAAATAAGTTACTTGAATTAAATTAGGAATTGCAATGGATAGTGTACGTATTGGCAGGTATGTCAATATTCTTACTGATATCCTAGCTCATACCCTACATTCATATAATAAATAGAAGCATAAATGAAACTATGTTTGTATTATGAATTTTGAACAAAACTTACATAAAATATTTGTAAAGATGTAAACTATAACAAAAGTTTGGATCGATAACAAAAGACTATACTATGAGTGTTCTCTAAAGAAGAAGAACTCTAAGACATAACTTAAAAACTTGCCTCCTTTAACCTCTAAAGCTTCTTCATATTTATAGAATAAGGTAAGTTCAATTTTGAAATTATTTGAACAATAATTTTGAACAGTAATATCATCTGTGACGGCTGCAGTGATGAATAGTAGATGTGAACAGTTATTGCAATAGTGTTGTCATTTGACTACTCCAGGGATAGCTATAGTTGTATTTTTTTTTCTCTTTTTGCCAACAGAAACATTGACTACTACAGTATTCCAAGTTGAGGTATTTGCGATGTATTTTTGTATTTTTAAGGGAAAGTAATCTGCTATGCTTTTTGCCAAAGCACCAGTTATCAACGAATTTGATAAATCTTTATCATTCACTGTTTGAGATGGAGTACGTCCATATTTTAGGCATTGGACTGTCATTATATACTTTTTGGCAAAGCACCAACCATCAACGGATTTGATAACTCTTTATCATCTACCGTTTGAGATGAAATAGGTCCAGGTTTAGGCACTGGACTACCCCTTAAATGATCTGTTCCTGCAATTTTTGAAATGGTTAGTTTGAAATTTATTTTTAACCCCTAAGTTTTGCCTAACTACAAATTCTACTTAGCGGGATTTATGTGTACAATGTGATGTTATGGAGAAGGGAGGATGTTATAATAGTCATCCTTGTTGTTGCTGCTTAAGTCAATAGCAGCGCCTTCAGTACTAAAGGCAGACTCTATGGCTTTAGATCGGGTTTGTAAAAGTTGTTCTATAGCAGCCTAATATTCTTCTTCATTTTTTGAAGCGGCCAAAAGTGCTTGGACGTGTGACTTTTGGGCCAAGAAAATAGGATTGGATGGCTCAGTTGGGATCATATGTAATGGTTTGGGTGATTCAACCTTTTGCCTTTGGCTTTGGATCCATGTTTGGACTGCTTGTTTGGAAATCTTGTCAATTGCTTGGAATTTGTTCCATCATTTCACTTTGAATTTTTTGATTAATGCAGATAATTCTTCATGCGTAATAATGTCAACGTCCTAACTGAATATCCAAGGGACAAAAAAACCTTGTACTGAAGGAGAAAAGAGGTGGTAAATGTTTTTCTTTGTTTGAAGGTTCGTAATTCTTTTGGAAAAGTTGTAATGATTCTTTGACTTCTGATGGTAGAACATTATTGATGATTCTGAAAATTTTCCACCATTGGACAAACCAATATGGAATTTTGGCTAAGTCAAAACTTTTGAAGTATAATAGCCATGAGTGACTGTTGTTTTGATTTTGAAGGTAAAGAGGATTGTACCATATTTGTTGATAGTTCCAATAATTGAAGGTCAAACAATTGGTTACTCTATTTTGGAAGGAGAGTAGTAATTTATGAAGGTTATGAAGTTCTTGTCCCCAGTCTGAAGGGGTTAAGATTTTATGTATTTGGAGGGTTGAAAAGTTTGATTCACTATGGGTCTTGTGGAGGTAATGGTGTTTGAAGGTAACATAATTAGTATTTTCTAAAATAAACATGTAATATAATTGGGTTTTTGATACATCTCATAGTTTGAAGGTCCATCCTGAGAACATTTTGCGAAGTGAAGTCATATGATTTGGATAAAGGAAATCTTCATCTACAACTGCAATAATTTGATAATGAGTTTTCAGAAAGTATTCATTGTATGTTTTGGGCTAAGAGCATATGCACTGGGTGTTTGAAAAAATTGAAGTTGGTTTTAAAAATTCCTTTTGAGAAAGGGATTTTGTAAGTGATGAAGATCCTTTCTCAAGTTTTGAAAAGGATGAAGAGATTTTATTTATAGGAGCCTATTGGCTGTCAGATATTTTTTGTAATGCCAATAGGACCTCTGGCGACTGTGCCAGTTTTTCACATATATATATATATATATATTGGCTCGTGGGCTGGACACCCTTTTTTAATGGGTGGGCTTGGGCTGGGGTGTGACTAGGCTGGAAAACACCCTCTAACTCAGTCTGGCCCGATGCCCACCCCTAGTTATAGGTAGGTAATGGACGTAGGTATGTGTATTACCTAGTGGATATGGGTATGAGTATTGATACTAGTAGGATAAAACTATATTCATATCCTATCATTACCCACACAGTAAAATGCGGGTAATATTCTTATTCTTACCTATATCCCGTCAAAGCGAATAATACCCACATTGATTAGGTATTGATAAAATATTAATTATCATCCCCAAATTAAAAAGAATATAATTAACTTTTTCAATTATTTTGTAAATCATCAAAACATAAAAGGAAACCACTTTGTTGACCATAAATGGTTCAACAACCACTTGTCACCTGGCGACACACGTCAGACCATGGTTGCTCCATGTAGCGATGACATGGCAGGTTAGTTCCAGTTGAAACTGCCACGAGTCATGCCATTTGGCGAAGAGGTGCTCGCCACGTGTCACCTCGTAATTGGACAGGGATGTCAACATTTCTGCCTAGTCATCAGCGCAACGTGTCAATTGTGTGGTTGCCTACGTGGTGTCGTCTACCACATGTCTCACTGTTATTGGACCCAGTAGCTGACGTGTCAGTCCGGTCATCTTTACCACATGGCGTCCTGCGTGGCTCGTGGTTCCACGTGTCGTCATGTCTTTGGTCCAAGTCTCTTACATGTGTTGCAGAGTCAGCTTTGACTGTTTTTTACCCCTGCCAAGTGTTGCTACATGATTGGTCAACCTATTTAGCCTCAACCAATGGTTGCTTGCCACGTCAGCCTAATGCATCATATGAACAAATTCATCTATGTTGTCTTACTCAATGTAACCAATTTTTTTTCTTTTACTGATTTGACGTCTTTCCGATGGAGAAACAAAATGAAAAATAAGTGCATATTTTTGTAAATTTAAATTTTTCTTGTAAATTCGATTTTTTTAAGATTTTAAACATGTCAAATAGTATTGGTGCCTTATGTTGTAATTTGTTTTTAAATTTTTGCCACAAATGAGTAAATGTCCAAAAAAAAAAGTGTTCAAATTTAATGTATAGACTCAATATCCTCATTCCATGGACTTCATATCATTTCTATAATCTCCATCTACTGGCTGTATTTTTCATAGTATTCCTGCTACTCTTAGCAAAATTTTGTACTCTGATTATAGGGTTATGCCCTCATTTCATTAATGACAATACTTATCTTTTCATAGGATCTTCAATACTTATTTTTTTATAGGATCTTCAGGCCAATCTAGTTGGGTCGATTTGCTAGTAAAGTGAAAGTTTTTATAAAAAAATAAGTTAATTATATACCTTCCTAGAGCTTAGATACTTCAAAATCTTCCAATTACCTTCACAAAACTTGAAATCTTCCCTTTACACAATCAGAATGTATAGTTAATGTTTAAATGATCGAGCTTTTCCTAAATTTTCCAATTACAAACTTGAAATCTTCGCTTTACACAATAGCTAATGTAATTAGATTGCGATTGGTTAAGATAACATGTGTTTTTGATAGTTGGTTTAAGATAACATTGTAATTTCTTTTTATTATTTGAAGAGTGAATTATATTAAACTCCTGCAGAAAGTCAAGTAGACCAAATTGGACTTCTATTTTTTGCTTTCATAAACAATATTTTTTAATCTTATTACATGCATACACATCAGTTGACAAAAAAAAATTGGTAAATATTACCCATGTCTTGGGCTATCAACAACCATGGGAGCAAGTGGGGACTGACAAACAAAACCATTGAATAGTAGCATTAAAACAAGTGCTTTGAAGACAATACCAGTTTTGTTGACACCCAATTGGACAACTACCCTTATACATTTAATAACCAACAATATGTATGTCTTATACATTTAATAACCAATAATATTTTTGTCTTAAATAGATATAGGTTAAGGAATTTTTTTGTTAATTTATTAAAATATCCTTAAAAATAAGAATTATTGAATGAAAATAATAAGTGAAAATCACACAATTATATTAAAATAAAATAGAAGAATTAATTTTTAGATTCAACTCAAACAGTTTTTGAGAAATAAAAATACGTTTTAAATTTCTCTAAAAAATATCAAATTTAGAAAATCTCCAAAAGTCTCTAAATTTCTTTATTTAATATTTTTAAAATAAATTTAAGTATTTTTTAATACATCTAAAAATCTCCAAACGTTGCAATTTGATATTTGATTTGACAATATAATTAACTCAAAATAATAAACATTTCTCATTTAATGTGGACCTTTCCCTCCTATGTACGTGTTACGGACACAGTGGGATATCTCCATTATTGCTCTTTCCAAGCCCCAATGGGACACATGCCCTTTTCCTCCTCTCTGTTTAATCCTTTAAATTTGTTGTTCATCGTTCAATGATAGACGAGTATCTAATACATGAATCCGTGAGAATTAATTGTTCATTTTCTAGTTAATGAAATTTTTTAATTATGTTTAGGTAATTTTTAGTGCAAATCTATCATCGTCTAGTTTAAATATAACATATTGTTATTAGAATATAAAAAATGCATGGAGAAAAATAAAACTAAAAATTCCTCTCTCTGCCTACCCCCTAACTAATATTCATTTTTTTTTTCATAATTAGGTGATTAACTACTTTTTTTTTTTCAAGAGTGATTGACTACTTTTTTGGAAAACATGAAACATATTAATATTACTTAATTGTTTTTTTAACCTTAACAAGCCTTAGTCATGGAGTGTCATTATCGTTAATAGTAACGTAAATATAAAGAAATTCGGAAATAAGACAAAGTAATTGACATTTGGATATGTCATTATTACCAATGAATCCAAATTTGTTCTTACGTTAAAATTACTCGTTTTGTTTTAAATTGAATATTAGAGTGTTGATTCGTCGAGTAAAAAAGATCGTATATACGTGTGGAAGCAAAGTCAACGACTATACATGTAATGAACAATTCAAATCAAAAAAGGTTAGCAGCAAAAACAGTCTATGTGCTCAACACCTAAATTCTAATTACAACTTAATTACAATAGATATGTGAACTCATGCTGATTATTTGACGGCTGGACGCCACGGTAATACCTTTTTAACCAGTCAATTATAATTTTTTTAGTAATATTGGAATTCTTTTTCGCATTAACAGATTGAAGATTTCATTAAAAAATTGTAAATCTTTAGAAGTATAATTCTATGAAGAAATTGCAAGTCATTTTCTATAATTTTTTTTTTATGAAGAGGGAACCCAACCACGCAACCTCTTGCTACACACCGATTGATTCTGGCAACCATTGGTAACACAAATTGAGTAAATCTTTGGGAGAGCTAGTATCATCTCACTGCAAGGGCCCTCCATTCGTTACCGGGCTTATCAAATGGCCTTAGCACACCTTCAGCAGACCCAAAATTGGAACAAGGGTGTTCGAATTCAAACTCTGCAACACACGCTATGAAACCTCTTCATCATCCGTTCTACTCGCGGTGGGTTCATTTCCTATAACTTTCAGTCTAAAAAATCTTATATTTAAGGAATTTCACTGCTTAACATAAATCTTAGGCCTTACAAATATGAAATTAATTAAGGGAAAATAAATGAGGAAAAGAGAAAAGAAGATGAACGGTTAATTCCGATTTCCAGTTGAATGAGGAAGAAATGATAAAAATGTTTTTCTTTCAAATTATTCTATATATTTTTTCTTCATTTGCCAATAAAAGAGAAGAAATTTATCTTTTCTCAACTTTTTTTTTCTCAATTTTATTCACAATCATTTTAAAAGCCTTTGGTTCGACTCCTCTATACCCATTTTTATGCATGAGTAGGCTGAGATTTCCTGTTTTCAAATCATAATATTTAAGAAAATACTAGTCAATTCCTTATAAATTTTTGTAAAGTTACAATCCACCTTTGTGTCCAAAAAGAGGGGTAAATAGAGCCGTTTAATGAACAAGTGACATGTAGCAGATGTGGGGCTAGACTGCCAAAAATATAATTAACCATATTACACATGTTTAATTGCCCTTTCCTTCCATAATCCTTCTCTTTAAATTCCATGAAACTACCTTACTTGACTTTCCTGCTACAGTCTAAAGCTACAGTCTAAATAGTTACTTCCTTTGCCACCTTCTTCAACTACTCTTGCAGACTTCCATAGTTAGTCAATCAATACCTTTGATTTTTCAAACTACTTCCCTTATATATATACACCAACTATGCCTTGTTACTTCCATGTGTAACAACTCATAAAGATTGAAAAAGTCTCAAGAGTCGTTCTTGCCTTTGTGGCCTTCCCTGTTGTGTTCTTTTTTACATCATTATTTACAGGTGAGGAATCTTAATTTGGGTTGGTATTATATTTAGTTTATGTATGAAGGAATTTAACTACCGGTTTAACAAATAAAATAATATATTTAGTATGTTCGAGTTACCTACCTTGATTCTTGCGGAAGCTCGACCTAACCAGTAACGAAAGACAAAGATCAGGATCGGTTCGATGTTGGTCTTGCGAGCAAACTACGGTCGGGTTGGCGACGGGAGTGCTTGTCTGTTTCGCAGCCTAGATGCCACTTTGGATCAGGACCATCGACGAACGAAGAGCGAGTGGAGAGAGAAGATTCCTTTCCCTCTCTCTCACGTTTTTTGTGGGGATGGAAGAATGGAAGAACTCCTCTTCCTTTCCTCCATATATATAAGCCCTTAAATGGGCTTTGGACCCAATGGGCTTAGCACATGGGCCTTACGGACCCATCTCAATTGGGGTCGTCAATTGGTCTTGGTCCACGGTCCTGGTTCACATCTTGACCCACCGAGTTCGATTCACTCGTCATGGGTGGACCGGTTTTTCCAACATATTATTTAGGAGTTGAGATTGATGGTCGCATATAAATACTTTCGTCCTTCAAACTTCTGTGAAACTTTTTCAGGGACAAAACTATGAGGATTCATAAGTCCAGAGCTAACAATATCTAAATAGATGAGTTTAGTGTACGATTATCGAGAGATATAGTCCACTACAATTGACGTCATTTGTGGGAACTCGAGCAAAAAAGGCGTCGAACTGAAATTGTGTTCCCAGGTCCCTTAATCTCAATTAAGGATTATTGTAGTGTCATGCTCCCACATCTCCTAAGAATCAAAACTAATGATCACTTATAAACACTCTTCTCCCTCAAACCATTGATACGTCTTTTCAAAGATACAATCGTGAGGGTTTATGAGCTCAAAACGGATAATACCTCAGTGAATGTGTTTGAGACAGTCCACAACAATAAAAAAATCAACATCAATAATTTAATTAATTAAAATTATTAATGGTGTGATGAGATTTACTTACAAAATTCCCATTTATAATGTAAAATTCACCACCCAGTGACCATATTCTGTATTTTTTTAATAGTAATTAGTAAGTTTCGTCTATGAACATCAAGGCTGTAGACAAAGCTGATTAGTGTAAATATAATAGCCAGTTAAGTATATCAATTAGTTCTATCCATTTTAAGATATCTCTACAGCCCAGATCATATCCATATAGATTTGCAGGGTGATCTGGTAATTTTAGGGTTACTTTTTAATTCATGGGTTCTTTCAGATTTCAGATCTGGTCAAATTCTAATGGTGGTTGCTCAGTCCTAATCACCCAATAAATTTAAATCACCTTAATTAATTAATAAATTTTTACATAATAAAAAAAATACACTTAATGTTTCTAATAAGTATTTAATTAAATTAATTATATAATTATTTTAAAAATTATAAATTACTACAAAATTCAAAAGATTAATGATGAAATTTTAGAGAGTGACTCTTGAACTTACTTTGAAAGAATCGAATACCGGTTAACGAATAAACAGTATAATAAATATATTCAACTTACTAACTTCGATTCTAGTAGCAACTAGCAACGGAGCAAGACCAATTTTATGTTGGTCTTGCGAGCAAACTACGGTTGAGATGTTAACGGGAATGCCTGGCTGTTTGGCAGTCCAGATGTCACACGTGATCTGTGTAGGACTCGAGACAGAAGGTCTCGACCGCTCTCTCTCCCAGTGGAGCCCTCTCTTTCAGTTTTGGAGGTGGTGGAGTGAATGAGTGGAGGAAGAAGTCAAGCTTCTTATATAAGCCTCCAAACGGACTTATGGGTCCGATGAGCCTAATGAGTTCATTTTATCAATAACTCAATTGGGTTTGTCAATTGGTCTCGGTTCATCGTCCTGATTCATACCTTAACTAACCGAGTTTGTTTCTTCTCAATTGGGTTCGACCCACGATCTTGGTTCACATCTCGACCGATCAAATTCAGTTCATCCGTTATATACGGACTATTTTTTAACATATTTTTTGTTTGAATTTATATATTATATATGATATGATATAAATTACGGATTATGAAAAACACGTGGACCAACTTTAGAATCGTAAAATTTTTAAACAATTCAATTATTAATCTCGATCGAACAATCCGACCATTTCTACAATTTGGTCATGAATAGCAATAATCAGCAAACGACATCTCCGCAAATGGACGATCCAAATTGAACTCTCACACCATGAACCCATCTCATTAGCCTTTTTCCCCTCATCGTTTTCCAACAAAAGATCAAAAGATCTTTCGCCTGGGATTGCTTCTCTACAATCAATACTTTTACTCACACTTCTACACTTCACTTTGATAACCAATCAAAATGAACTCGTAAAATCGTCGTGTAAGGCCATCTAACCCCAAATCCTTGATTTGGGGTTCAAAATCCACTCCAACTATACTCTAATTTTGACCTCAAATTTGAGGTATGATTGTGGGTGATTCCTAATTTGGGATCAACTATTCATGACCCCAAATTAGGGGGTCCATTATTTTTAAAATTTTTAATAATATATATTTTATTTTTAAGTGTTTTATGTAGTATTTGGTGTTTTGATTTTTTTGTGTGTTAATGTAACTACAATTAGTTTATCACTACATTAGTATTTTTTATGTTTAATTAAAAATAAAATAGACAATTAATTAAATTAATTAATAAAAATTAAATTAAAGTAGAATGTATAACAAAATACTAAAAA
>CAODLS010911809.1:0-10354 GCA_948243855.1 Flueggea neowawraea | reverse complement strand
CGAAGACATGTTCCATTGGCAAGCAACAATTATGGGTCCTCCTGATAGTCCATATGCCGGTGGGGTGTTTCTAGTTACAATTCATTTTCCTCCAGACTATCCTTTTAAACCACCGAAGGTACTAATTTGACTTATAAATGTTTTAAGGATTGAGCTGGTCGCATATCCAAACTTGGATTCAGCTCCAAACTCCAATATATGAGTTTCCTTCCTCACAATATCTTTGTTGCTTAAGTGACAATATCTGGACCACGCTCAACAGCATCTTTGGCTTTATCTTTCACTCTTTCTGTTAATCCTGAACTCTGATATTAGTTTGTATATAGGATAAAATACTCAGTACTGAATTTTAACAAGTTGCTGTTTGTCAGGTTGCATTCAGGACAAAGGTCTTTCACCCTAATATTAACAGCAACGGAAGCATTTGCCTTGACATTTTGAAGGAGCAGTGGAGTCCTGCCCTTACCATATCCAAGGTTATTGTTCAACAAACTGTACAAATTATGATTTAATCTTGTCGGAAAATAGCCGTAAAAACTCACTATCAATAAACAGCATATAACCTTGTTATGAAATTATTGATGACCTCATTGCTTTTTAGTAAATTCTCTGGATTTGAAACTTTTTGAAATGTCCTATCACATACAATGAGCTCTTGCTCTTGCATTATTCTTTAAGCCCAATTGGTTTTTCAATTTCTGTCCCCATTAGAGTTGGAATTAATAATGAAAGTTTCGAATTCAATAAGTTGGTGCACCATGTTTTGCAGATCTCCTTTTTATGTTCAATTCAGTTGTAGAGGCTGAAAAACGTCTGCATGAACACCTGCTATTAATCCATCGATCATCCTTGGTGACTTCTCATTCGTTTTAGTTTGCATCATTTGGTGGCATGACACTATCAAGCTGTTTGTTTTTATGCTTTGTAAACAATATGATTTGAAATATTTGCTTCTGTTGACACAATGGATAAAGTTTTTTCGTTGATTTGTTGGTTTACAGGTGTTGCTTTCTATCTGCTCTCTTTTGACGGATCCGAATCCTGACGACCCGTTGGTGCCAGAGATTGCCCACATGTACAAGACTGACAGGAGCAAATACGAGACAACGGCAAGGAGCTGGACCCAGAAGTACGCAATGGGCTAGAATGCCGGTATGTGTGTGAGAGGGAGGGCTTCTATCTTTCCCTGTGGCTTTGGTCGTTTAAGTAATATGTATGAATGAAGAAGTGTGATTTATGCCCTCTATAAGTGGACCAAAAAGGGACAGGTTTGATTTCCGCCCTTCCTGGAACACATTTGTTGTTCTTTTTAATTATTTGTACGGCAAAAATTTATCCTTGGAACTTTTACCAACTGTTCAAATATTTACTTGTCTACAAGCTCCCTCTTTAACATCATCAAATCTTACCAACCCTTATGCTCTGAAGATGATCCACCAAATCTTTGACCTAACTGAACTCTGTTTTGCTTTCACCTCTTAATTTGCAATTATAGTTGAAGTTCCTCAAGGGTTGATGAATGATTTGGGTAGAACTTCATATTTTTATGCTTCTATCATAACAACACTCTCCTTATTTGCAAAGAGTGGTCACTACACTATTGTAATATGAGCGTTAATAATTTTCTTTCCTCTTAAGATGTGTTTTTTTTTATATCAAACACTTGTTCTTTGACCCTAAAACAACATACTACTACTAAATTAGCAGCTTGATACTTCTACCATAATAATTATACTCCCTTCTTTTCACAATGTTCGTCACTTATGAAAATTTGTTCTTTTTTTTTTCCAAAACGTGTCCGTTTATGGAATCAAGAATGCTTTTGATGTTTTATTCCAAATTTGTCAGTGCAATTAATGTAAGTTGCAATAAATATTTTTATGTTTCAATTTAATAGGGTTATTTTAGTAAAATAGAACTATTATTACTTCATTTTATTGATTATTTTAATTCCTGTACTACAACCTTAAGTAAGTAAAAAAGAGAGAGTAACATAGTAATAAAAATATTAATTATCTTCGTCGGTAAACAAAAAAAATAATTTTGACAAATTTGTCAACGGAAAGTGAGAAGAGAAAGGTCACCTTAACATAGTGTTTGGTATAAATGAATTTAGTAGAATTTAATAGAGTTTATTTGCAAATTTAAATTCTCATAATTGGTTTAACTTTTTTAAAGATTTAAATGAAAAAATTGTAAATGAAAAAAGTGGTCCAAATCTAAAATTTTTCATTTGTAAATCCTACTTAAATAGGTTTGAATTGCAAATGAATTTCAATGTTATTTTTCTTTAGATAATTTTATCTATGCCATTTATTATCACTTTCACTCTCACTCCCAACACAAATTGTCCTCATATGTCTCTTCTCCACATATATCTCTCTTCTCTTCACATAGTGAAGTCCTAACCTCACTTCTCCTTCCTTTCCAGCACTGTCGTCATCAGCCGTCGGTCTTGCCACTTCTCGTCGGCGATTATCAACAGCAAGGTATGTTAATTTTCCTATATATTGTCGTCATAATTTTGATTAATATTATGAATGTAAGTATATTTTAGTTATAATATACAAATAATTCTAATTTCTAAATCACACCAAACAAATAATTCATTTGTAAATAATAAAATTGAAATTCTAGTATATACCATACCAAATAATTTATTTCATTTACAAATCAAATTTTTTATAAATTTTATTTTATTTTATTTATAATAAAATAAAATTTATATTCATTTCATACAAAAGAGACTATAAAGAAAGAATAATTCTTCTAAAATTGTAGGAGGGACTGGATTCGCTCTTATATGATGAAAAAAGAGACTTGGCCCTCTCGAATACAAATTCGGCCTATGTTGGCAACGTCTCAATGTATTATGTAGGGGCAATTACATGGTCCTACGAAAAGTTTTAAAAATTGTAAGCATGTAGCTCTTATTTTTTTATTTGTGGCGTATGACACTATTTTTTTTTAATTTGTGACATTGTACAGTAAAAATGTAAATTGCAAGAATACAAAATTCGCAAAAAAACACCAGTTAAATATCATCTTAATACCAATTAAATACTATTTGAATAACTAATTGAATACCATGATAATATTTTATAAATATGAGATGAAAAACTAGTTAAATACTATCTTACATGTTTTCAAATGGTGTTCAACATGTATTCAATTGGTATTTACGAATTGTTTTAAAAAAGCATTTAATTGATATTTAACAAGTATTCAACTATTGTTAAATTAATATTCAATCAGTTTTCAAATGGTGTTTAACATATATTCAGTTGGTATTTAAAAACTTTTCAAAAAAAATATTGAATTGGTATTCAACTAGTATTGAATTAATATTTAATGAGTTTTCAAATGATATTCAAGAAATATTCAGAAAATATTCAAAAAAATATTTAATTGGTATTCTTCTCATTTTCAATAGTATTCAATAAGTATTCTCAACAAATAATTTAAAAAGTATTTAACAAATTTACAAGTAAGTTTTTCTATAAAATAAATCAACAAGTTCTTAAAAAATGTTCAATTGGTTTTAAATTTATTGAATTCAGGGGTTTAAAAGAAAAAAAGGAAAGTTGAGAGGTTAATGATGAGTTAGGCAAGTTTTAGGGTCTAATTTGTAAGTTTACCAAACATTAGGGACTAAAAATAAAATTGATGGAGATCAATGCTATGTCTTCTTCATCGTGATACCCTAGTCGCTGCAGCTGCAACTCCAGATGCGCCCGCACTATAACCAACTCATCGTAATTGCGCACCGCCACAGCCGAAGATGCTTAAAGAGACGAAGCGTTGTCTTCCGTTGGCCTTAACAAGACGAAGCCAACGCAGCTGACGCGAAAAGATTTCAACGGCTCTCGACGATGCGAAGAGGATAACATCTTCTTCGACGAAACGAACCGTTTCTCCGCCGCAACAACTTCGGATGGTGGCGCGAACGAAACAGTCTCTTCTCCAGTACAACGGAGGACACTGAACGACGCAATTGGAGAAGAGAGGAGATCTGAAAGGAAAGGCGACGGAGAAGAGATTGGAGGGAAGAGACTGCAGAGGAGAAGTGGCAGCGAAGCAGAGGGAGAAGAAGTGGTGGACGATAGTTAGCGTTAGAGACAAGATTGATATTTTTTGAGACAAGAAAGAGAAGGTGCAACGAAATTGTAATAGAAAGAGAGAGAAAGAGGGGAATGATTTGAATGTAGATTTATTGTTTGGGAGAAATATAAATTCGAAAGGAATCGTTTGTTTTGCTTTTCAAAACTTAATTATTGAAAATCATTTATTAGGAAGTGATTTTTTAGAAGTAATGTACAATTATGTTTAGTTATAATTTTAAATTATGGTAAGTGTAATTTATTATATTTAGTTAAAAATTATACTTTTAAGAAGTTTGTTGAAAAAAATTCATAATACTCATATTATTATTAAATTTAAATTAACAATATGAAAAATTAAATAAAAATATTTATTTTATTATATAAATATATCTCCAATAAATATTAAAATTATAGTTAATGGTTCATATAAATCTATAATGAAGACTAAATTTTTAAAATTTGACAAAAATTAATTTATTTAATTAAATAAAAAATATTTCTTATATAATATTTCATATAAAATATTTTCAAGCTTTTATAAAAATTTATCTATATGAAATAATCAAAATTTTATTTATGAAATGATTAATAATTGTTCTAGAATTAAATAGAAATTCGTAAGTAAATAGCATTTTGATATTCGTAAATATAATTGTGTTAACTAAGGAAATTACTTCTCAAGATCAATGGGAAGTCAGACATCTGATTTTCGAAGAAGTTTAACCAACCAAATGAAGTTTTTAACTTCCCGACAAATTACACTTCCTCCACCAACTAATCTCCAACCAAGCAAGCTCTAAGATTCGGATATGAAAATAAGAAACGGGCTATAGTCACAAAACAAAAAAATGGTATGTCAGATTTATAAATTTGAAACATTTTAATCTATGACTGAGATCGTGGGAAAAATCACACAATTATACTGAAATGAAATACAAAAAATAGTTTTTAGGCCAACCCAAACAATTTTTTAGAAATATAAATACGTTTCATACTTCTTTAAAAAATGTCAGATTTATAAAGTCTTCAAATGTCTCAATCTGATATTTTTCAAAATAAATTTGAATATTTTTTCAGTACATCCAAATGTTTCCACAAATCTTCATCTGATATTTTTTAAAATAAATTTAAATATATTTTTATTTGTTTAAATTAAAATTTTATTTTTATTTATCAAATTTAATATTTTATTTAGAACACTCGACATAATTAACTCGAGATCATGAGCTCTAGAATGTAGAAGCTTTGGGCTCATGATGGGGGCCTTTCCTTCAATGCAGGTCTCCCTAGTTCTTGCCTATAAACTGCTAGTGTCAGGTTCGCATACAGTGAGTTCAGTCCAATCTTTCATCACAGACAAACGAAACCGTCCCCGGCTCTTCTTTTTTATATATTAGATTAAAATAGTTTTGAGTTTGGGCTTTTAAATTTAGTATATGAAGAAACCAACGCAGATTGGTGAGAGTGGTAATGACTCTCGTCTCTTAAGTAAGTGATTGAGGGTTCGAATCTTGACTTTTGTGAATGAAGCAAATCTTATTAGTAGGGGTCTACTATTTGCCTTCCGTACCTCGGCCGAGATTAGTCTCTGTGATCTGCGGGGATATTTCGTGGTCCTAGACTGAAAAAATCAGATAGATAATTAGTAATAGAATTTTTGACCCTTGTAGTTAACTCTAGTATTTGTGAGTTATAAAGTTATTGAGAACTTTGTTCACCATGTTAGAACTAAGGATTGGATTAGAGATATTGCGTTCAACCAAGTAAACCTCTGTTTTCATGGCTAAAATCGCAGAGAGTTCACAAAGAGAAATTGCCTAAGTACAATTCCATTCTATTTATTTAGAAGAACACTGGAGCTTTAGTCCCACACCCAAGCTGCTTAACAATTCCACTACAAAGTTTTGTCGTTTTTACAACTTTGAAAAATGTAATGGGAGAAAGCTGAGTCACTGGCTAGCCTTTCTTTTGGCTCTTCAAGACCATGTTTGGTTTGGATCGTGTAATGATCAATAAACTGCTACTTGCATTTTGTTTTCATTCTCCAAATGGAAGATAAGGTTTACAAAGATTAAAAAAAAAAGTACAAATGGAAGGCTATGCTCTTTTTCGTGGTGCACCTATATAACGCATAGAAGCACCGGCAGGTTGTACTTGTCATGAAAGGATGGACAATGGCAACACTATTCAAGCGGTGATTGTACACCAAACTCAAATCTATGATCTTCTTCACAACTTACAACAACACATTGTTTGTTTAAATTGAATGTCTCCATTAAAACGCGATGCAAGTGATGCATATTTACTTTCAGAACTAGGCATATGATATCTAGTGAGATAGTCTAGTGCAAGGCGCCGGCTTTTTGGATCTTGCCTCCTGGGTTTGAAATATTGCCAGGTCAGAAATTTTGGGATTATTATGCCTTTATATATGAGTCCGATAATATATATATATTAGGATTAGAAAATTTCTGCATTAGATTGAGTTGGATCACTTCAAAGCTATAAGACTATTACAATTTAATTATTATAATGTTCTAATAAAAGTAGAATCATCTCCAATACTAAACAATTTAATTCTCGTTGTCAATGTAATTTATTAAAGCTTTTATAGGCTTTCCCAAATCCTAAGCATTATAAAGGTGTCCAATAATCTCAACTTGCTTAAATTTCATAGCCATTCTCTATCTTCACTTTGGAGTCAAAGCCTACTCAAATAATGCCCTTGATTAACTAATACGAACCAATGTATGGACATTTTTAATCGAATCCTTGTGATTCTTGTGCCTTAATTCGTTGTTCAGTTTGGTGGCTTTTCGTCAAACTCAAAATTTTAGAGTTGTTTAGTTCAGAAAAACAATTTAATTCGCATTTTTAGAATCAGAACAAGAACTACTTAAGAGACTTAATAAAAAAAATTGGGTTAATTTAACCACTAAAACATCCTCAAAATCATCATTAGTTCTCTTATATATGTTCTAATTTGTTAAAATAAGTTTATAATTGTAGACTCCATAAGAATAAAGTGGAGGATTGATTGATTGTTTCACTTTTCCATTCCCAATAACAAGTCAAATGTTTGATCTTGCAGAATGGAAGAACATGTACTTAATCAACCAAAATATACACTAACTGAACTTAACTTGCCAAGAAAAAGAAACTTCATTATTGCACATGCATTAGTCAAGACTCAACCAGTCAAAAACATTCAACTCCAAGCTTAGGAACAAGTGAAATCCTCATAAAGATAGTACGAATCTATTTCGTTTCCAGGGAGAAAAAAAGACAAAAGAAATCGAATTCGACTTGGATTTCAAAAGATTAAGTACTGTCAATATCAGAACATGAAAGGTTAAAAAAAAAAACAAAACAATCGATAAGTGACCAAGTGAGTCGAATTTGAATATCCGGAAACAAAGGAGTCAAAAAAACTTGCACAACATATATTATAAGATTATTATGTCGTCTCCCCATAAAAACAAAAGAGAAAAAGCACATAAAGCTTCGTTGTATCTCAGTTGAATTATGTTCTTTTTTCATAGAACTACGTGACCAAAATGTCTTCTAATGTCAAGCAAACATTGCATTTGGAGTATTTAATCACAGGCTACTTAATATTTTTCAGAGATAATGTATTCAATTCAATTATTTATATCTTTGAATCTGATTTTTCCCATTTTTTAAAATGCACTTGAAAACCCTAATGCATGCAATAATAGAAATTGGAATTTAGACCCGGAAAAAAGTCGTGCACACGAGTTGGAAAGTACCTAAGCCTTCCTGAAATTAAGCTTACATGTTTCTTACGTTTCTTAATTAATCTCCACTAAGTGTACTTTGGAAACCTTTTGTCTTTATTTGAAGACAAAGAGTTACAATCACAAGCTGACCCCCACTCAAATTAATAGTATCTACTACTAATTAATTAATAATATTGGATGACATGGCATTGTCAAATCGCCACATGTTCACTTATTACCGGCTGCGGCTGAGGTGGACATGTCGATGGTTCGATTAAGCTTAACCCCTTATAAAAAATCTAACTTAAGACTCCATGATTACCTAATCATGATGGATATTCATTCCTCACTTTCTAGCTAATCATTTAGTTAGTAACCATCATTTGTTTTTTAATTCTTGTGAAAATTTTACCTTGCTAAAAGGTGTATATGTGTATTGCCTTTTGCCTCTTATAATTTTTTTTTGAACTGATTTTGCCTCTTATAATTGGTATATATCAAGGGAACCTTTTAAATGATGTAATTAACAATATTGTACGTCATGTTATTATTTAACAGATATTTTTTAATATTGAATTAATACAAGTCATAACTCATAAGTTTTTGAAAGATTTGGTTACTGATGAGTTTTAAAAGAAGTGACGAAATTCGGACTTTTCAATATTGTTAATTTTATCAGACGTATTTATTAGTGTGGCATGACATGTGGATTTAACGGTATTATTGTCATATTGTGTTAATAACTAGCAAAATTAAAATTTTGCAATCAACAAGTTAACTGAGGTCATATTTGATATGCTTTTAAAAGATTGAACATAAAATTGGTAAATTAAAATATAAATTAGAACTGATAAAAGTGATGAACTTGTGTTGAGGCCTTGAGGGTTTAGTTGTTAAGCCTACAAGAAAACACTTTTCAAGAAAGAAAAACCAGTCTTTATCACAAAGTAATCATCTAGCCTTTAACAAAAATCTCTTTTAATTATACTAATAAAGTGGAATACAAAAACTTCTAAATTTATTGTATGCCATAACTTTTAAAAAGTGACAAAGAATAATATTGGAATAACATTTATATTCATTACCCTTATGCTTCAACTTGGCATTATTAATATTTAGACATTGGAAGCACAGAAGGGATCTCACTAAGTATATCTGTGAACATAGTACTAAGTAGTTAATTATGGTTTATTGACTTGAGTGATTCTCTAATTATTAATTCACAAAAAGAAAAATTCCTTAAGTTCTAAACAATCTTTCATTCATTAGAGAATATTGCCTCTTAGGGCTCACTTTAAAACATTCCCGATTGTAACATTTTGAGATCTTTTGGGTGGCATGTTTTCTTGAATTGACCTCTTGAAAACGTGCAATAAAGTCGAGATTGGATGTCATATTCTCTTATTAATGTAGTTGGTGTGGCAAACCCACAATAGTCAATTTATATCAAATATCAAGAGTTTTATTAATAGCACCTTGAACTTTAAGCTACACATATAATTAACTAGTCAAAATCAAGTGTTGTGGTGAAAATTGAAAAGACAAAGACTTTACTCTTACGATTTAAAGTCTCGAGTTTGATCAGTTTTGAATATTTACCTGACTCAAATTTGGATATTTGAGTGTGAATTCATTTAATAAAATGATAACATATATAATAGACATTTCCACAACATTAATCTCCTAAACACACACAAACTAGCAAATATACCCGAACCAGAAACTTAGTTTTCAAGTTAAAACATATTTAAGATTGAAGTTACAAGAAGAAAATTGTTAATGTTGAAGTGATTTTCTTGATCAAGATGCAAGCCAAAACCTTTCAGGAATTAATAACAAGCTAAAATAGACGGTTTGTGACGGAAAACTGGTTGTTGGGTGGACACGGACATGCCCACAGGTGTGGTGTAGACCGTGGAACTCACTGTCCGGAAGAGAATATATTTTCGCTGGGGACACAGCCTGTCACACGACCGTGACAAGACCTGATACACGGCTGTTTCACACGGACACTTGATTTCAGCCGTGTTTGGACCATTTTCGACCGTGTTTTACCCTTCATTGCCCGTGTCTTCATTCCTGAACGTGTTAGGATGGGTTTGGGTGTTTTTTAGGGTTTCTCTCTTTCTATTTAGGCTTGTATTACTTGTTAACTATATAAGGATAGGCTTGGGAACATCTTGGGCGCCTTTTGATGGTCGAGTAAGCTTTTGAATGCCATTGTAAGCCGTCGTGCTTGTTTTTGACTCTAAATAGTAGAATTACTTGTACTCTGTCCGTGGACGTAGATCGAATTGATCGAATCACGTAAATATTATGTTATTGTGTGATTGCTCTTTGTTGTTCTGCGTTATCTTCTATCGCTTGATTTTCTGACAGGACATTTAATCAACACATGAATGTAGCAATAGGCAGCAAAGAAAAGGGTGACAGTTTTCTTCATGTTTAACAGACACCAAAGACCAAGTTGAAGACAAACGACTTACAGTGAATTACCCATAGCAAGTGGAT
>CAODLS010911775.1:0-14137 GCA_948243855.1 Flueggea neowawraea | reverse complement strand
GGTCTCAAAATGCTGGCCATGGAAATTCAAATTCCTTGAAGACAAACAGCTCCAAAAGCGTGGAAGAAAGAAAAGAGGAGTACAACAGGGCACGCGCACGAATATTTAACTCAAGTGGTAGCTCTACCGGTGGTGGTAGTGAGAAACAAGAAGTTGAACCAAGGTCGCAAGATCGTCCCCAATATGGTTCATTACTTGTGTCAAAGTCGGAGGAGAAATCTGCTCCAGGGATTTCAGATACAAATTCTGGAAGGATTGTTGAGTCTTCAACAAATAATGCTAGATCAGCTAGAAATAGGATGGATAAGGAGCCAGTTGGGAGGCACAAGCCAAACAACAGGGTGGCCATCTTTCGTGACCGTGATTTTGATAGAAAGGATCCTGATTATGATCGGAGCTATGATAGGTACTTTGTTGTTCCTTCTACATGCTGCAACAACCATTTTCTTTCTTTAAGTATGCTTTATTTTAGTTACTTTGTCAATTTTTAAGTTAGCAATAGTCCAGTTTGAGATTAATTTGGGCTTTTTTTTTTTATTTTGTGTTTGTTTATTTGATTTCGAATGGTGTTCTCTCTTTCATAGTTATCTTTTGGTTGAACCCCTTGTTCACTGTCAGTAGATTTGAGATCCCCAGAATCAGTGTGCTCTTATTGCTTTCATATTGGTTACGATAAACTTATAATAAGTGCTTCCCAGGTATATGCAACGGTTTGATCCTGGATTTAGGTTCAGTGGAGGACCTTACACAATGCAGCCTATGTTCACTCCAGCAGTGAACTACAACACTGAATTTCCGCAACTGGGGTCCAGCCATAGGCCTCAGATTACCACAGAACACCAACCTCGGCCCCTGCCTCAGCATTTACCAGGGCCATGGTCTGTGGCATCAACACCAACTGGAATTGGGTATGGTCATCCAGAAACGATCGTGTCACCATTTAATCCCAATCATGTTGTTGGACACTCAACATCTAGCATGTATCTGCATTCTTCTCAGTATCCATGTCAGCGCCCGGGGATGCCATTCATTCATGCACATGAGCATGTTCAACCTTTCGCACGGGTATGTAATCAAATAGCTCTTTTGATCTAGTACCGTTGAACATCTTTGTTCCTTATCTTAGTTGCAATGATACCATTGGAGGATGTTTTCCAGCGTTGTTTAGATTTTGAATTATTGATGTAGTTTTGATTAGATGTTCCATACAGCTGTTACTCATGAATATTGTTATAATGAGATAATGTTTGCACATGATGCAATTTCGCCATGTTGTTATATGATGTATTTTCTTATTATGAACATTCAACTAATAGATGACCAGTAACACATGTGCTGCAATATGGGATAGGAGATTAAGTAGTTGAATGATATATTATTTGTAAGCCACTGCTTGTTCATATTTTCTATTGGTATATTGACATTTGTTTCAAAAAAAAATATTGACTGAATTTTTTATTTTATTTGTTGGTTTAAATGTGTTTGTGGCTACTTTTGGTTCTTGAATCTTCGACAGTGGGCCTTTTTTTTTATCCTAACTCTTCCTCTCTTTTTTGTCTTGATCTCTCTCCCTCTCCTTCCGTGCAGTCTCATCAACAGCAACATGATGCTAGTTTCGGTTTAGCCCGGCCCCGTTGAGGGGCTTGGGCCATGCCTGCACTCTGCGGTGGACTTGAGTTTGAAATGGCGATGGGCTTATAGAACTGCTCATCATATATGATTGGCAGGAGTGCAGGCATATAGAACCGAGGTGGAGTGGAGTGGCTGCTCAGTTGTGTCAGTCTCATTGATCCACTCCACCAGCCTCGGTGTCACTTGAAGCTTCTTTCATCGTAATAAGCACAAGGAAGATCTAGGGCATAAAAGATCAACAATGCAAAGGAGGTACAAATGAGCAAGATTTCTGATTTAGCAACGATGATGACGAAAAAATGGAACTAGGAAAAGATCATCAAGATCTAGAGCATGGAAGATCAATAGTGCATATGAGTAAGAGCTCTGTTTTGACAATGATGGTGGAGAAAATGGAAATAGAAGAAGAATCATCAGAGCTGGGAATGCACGCAATTTTCTGGAAAAAGGTAACTATTTAAAATTTTTAGGACCCTCGTCAGGCTAAACAATCAAGTGTTGGGTCTTGTATCATACAAATATTTGAAGTATCGAAATCAATTCTATGTTTGAAATTACCAATTCCAGCTTTGCATGGAATGCTGCATTTTCAGGTTCTATTAGTGCTTGGTTCGCATGGTCCATTGCCACCGCATGATTAAGACACCATAACTCTCGGAGTCTGGTCAAAGGTAAACTTAAGACATCATAACACAACTATGATGATCATACTCAGAGGGTAACTTGTGGGATGAGTGTGACCAAGTACCATAAACTTATGCCTAGATTTGACCATCCTTTTCATGTTCGATATTTGATTTTTCGTATGTTTTAAGCCACAATTAATGTCCGAAGGCGGCCTTTTTTTTTTTTTTGAAATCGTCCGAAGGTGGCCTTAAGCATATCATAATCTGTGTGATTCTACACGAATTCTAGAGTTATCCTGTTTTTGGACCCGTTTGATCAAGGGATTCTATGCTAAAATACTAGAAAGATTGAAAAATAATTTCTTAAAAAAATAGTCTAAACTTGTCTTTCATAAAACTAAGTATAAAAAGACGATTTTTGGAAGCGAAGAAAATCATATTTTTGCAAATGTTTTCTTGTCTTATGTTAGTCCTAGTAAAATCTTAATCAAACCTTGGAAGCTACAGGAGCCTATGTTGCATAATCCATCAAAATAATATCAACACTGATAAATAACAAATTGATGTTGAAGAAAAAGAAAAAGCCTCCTTGGTTGCGCCGCAAATCAATAGCACGAAGAGCATGGATATGGAATCAGTGGCAATGATTACCTGTGGTCTTGATGTCCAAGTATCCATCTTTACTGATTCCCCTAAAAGCCACTTTTACGTGCACATCATATCTTCTACGTGCACTTCTCTAACAACCCCACAAAAAAGCCATTCCTTCCTTTTGGACAAACCTAGTGATGCCCTCAGACGGTTAAAGTTCCACTCCCCACTCAATCAAATTCCCCTCTCTACATGAAAAAGGCAGACATGAAGGCTTTGCATTTGGGTGTTCTCTCTCAACCTTAATGTGTATTTGGTGCCTTCTTTTGTCCTATATATGTACTGTTCATAGTATATATACACATATCTAGCTATCTATCTTCAATATTATATTTCAGAGTTAACTTCTCTCCACATTATCTACATCTTCAGGTATGGCTTTCATCACTCAACTCACTCTAATATTCTATTCTCTCCTGTCCTGTATATATATATATATATATATATGGCATGTAAACAAGCACTCGTGTTTTTTAGCAGAATATGTAGAATGATTAACAATCTTTAAGGTTTGTAATTTATTTTCATTGAAGAGTGAATCAAATTTCCATTCTCTAATGTTCTAAATGATACCATAAACTATATTGCCACAGGCACCGACATTAATAGCAGCTCAATATGGAGAGGGTGAACTCACAGCTATACTTGCAGAACTGTTATATAATTCAACAAAATGAGATGGTAAGGAGAAGGGCCCAAAGGCTAAACCAGGAGAATCAGGCTTTGTTGTCTGAGTTGCAGAAGAAACTCGCCAAGGGAAACATTAAAGGGGGACTCTAATCCCGATCTCAATTGTAGCTCCAGCTCCACACATCCAAACCAACCATGATTTTTTTAGGGAAGCACTTGATTCTGGACAGTTCTCATTGGTTCCCTGTGTTAAAAACATGGGGATACGAGGATATCGTCAGTTTGTTTCTAAAAATGCTCTCTTTATTATATGCATATCCATGTTATAAATATTTGTTGTCGGAGGCAGGAGTATAGATTGAACAATAGTAATGGTCAATGAATAAAGGCATGGAATTTTTGTCCTCATTTTCCCAGTCTGTCTTAGCAGAAGTTACATAGAATTGGCTGAAGTTAATCGAGAACAGAATCCAATTTACTTTCTTATCTATGCTTGAAAAGTGCTGGTAGAAAGCCTTGAAATGCTTGTAAGCGATGTCTATATCTTCCTTTGCACATACCTCTCTGACACTGACATGGCGAATCGAAGAAAGAAATCACGTAAATAATATAAGGCAGACTGCAGATAAAAGTCAAAATGGCAATAACATCACTGGACCAAACAACATGCAAGAAATAAACCCAATAGTGTTCTCTAATTAAGCCAAATGGAAATGGCAAGCTAAATTTTCATACACTTTGGTTCATCTTCTCCAATGGGGAGGTGAGTATAATTGTACAAAAGCGTCATAGTAACTAGGTTCATGAATGCAAAGCTAGATATGGCAGTAAAGGAAGTTTCATAATTTACTTGCATAGCAAATCCGTAATCAATCGGAAATATTATAAACCAAGAAATGAAATTAATTCTTCTTATAAGTTCATCTGTTCAGTAGATGATTTGCAGAATTGATGAAACCAAAATATGTAAGCGGAAAGGAAATGATCTGTCAAGACTCAAGAATGGTGTTGGATAATGTATAAACAAAGCACATTATTGTCCTTCAATTCTCAGTGCAGTTATGGCACTTATGTCAGAGGACTCCTTCATTCATCCAACGTCTTCTTCTATATTTTTTAGTATATTTATGCATTTGCTCTCATGCTTTGAAGGGCTTAGGCTGATTGATACCTGTGCATAGAAAGCTGAGCAATACCACAATCCACTGTGCGAATGCCAAAGCCTGAGGCTAGTATGGGACCGATGGTGGATCCACATCCCATATCATTTCTCACCACAAATTCCTACAAGAAAACCATCAAGAAGGTTAAGAACTAAATTTTATAGAGCAGAAAGTAAAATCATCTCAAATTAAACTACTAAAGCATCTAAAGATGTCAAGTGACATTATATCATAAGCACATATATTTGTTCTACTAGCAGTGCAGATCCATCTATTTACAGCTCAAAATAAAGGGAATTTTGTGCAACTAGAGGTGGTTCATATCATAGATCTTTCATCTTGCAGGTTACAGAGCACTTACCACCACAGAGCATTTCATAATTTTATCAACTGATTAACCATACTACTTATAAAAGTTTGAAGGGACGGTAAAACGTTTTTGGACTAATAGACCCTTATTTTTTTTATTTCATTTTCTTTATGAAATATGCAAGATCATAAGAATGAGAATAAAGAAATATAAATTATTTAAGTTGGTTCTTAGAAATGTACATTACTTTTGAACTGCAATCTGAAAAAAAAAGGGGAACTAAACTTAATAACGAGATAAAAGAAAAAGGCATAAGTAATTGTAAATTTTGGCTGCATTCTGCAATGTTCCATCAGAAGCTTATAATTCAATTTTTTTAATTAAAATTATTTTTATCCATTAGTTATCTTATTTTATATTATACTTTTCATTTTCTATTATAAATTATATGTTCGGAATTTTTTTTTTATTTTTATATCGTATGTTTTAATTACTAGCTAATGTTTGTTCATTAATGTAATATTTTCCTTTTGTATTATTTAAATATTAAAAAGAAATTTCTGTTCAAAAGAAAATGAATGAAAATAAGAATTTAAAAAAAATTAAAATAATAGGTTAGATGATTAACTTATCTTTCATACTAGCTGAATAATTAAAATATTTTTGATTGATTGTAAAGGAGAAAAAAAGAATGAGTGGATCAAGAATGGACGTAGAAGATGATGGTCTAGAGGAAGATCATGATGGTGGTGAGGATGATGTTGAAGGCAACGACTTAGAGTGATTCAGAGTCACCGACTCAGGATAGTGAAGAAATGATCTCAGAGCCATCATTTTGAGTTGAATATTGTTAGCCGTCAAATCTAAATAGAAATAAAATGAGATTGGCCACATCTTTCAAAAACTTGTCAATTGTTATGTGGTGGGCAAATTTAACCAAGAAAATGTTTGATGGGCCTTTTTTTTTCAGAATAAAGAGGAGGTAGAGATGATCGGTAGATAGCGTATTTCTGCTGGACATTATCATGCATGCTTAAACCGAAAGATACCCTCCCTGCTACGGAATATTCCTGTGAATTATAGATGATATCCGGCAACGAACTATTTAAACTATAAAAAAGACACACAAGGTCTAAAAAATAAGTGCAGATCAATTTTATTCGTTGCATAATTTATATATTTGTATTAAGTGAGATGCGCGTTAAATGAGGTGAATGAGGATTTTAAATGCAAGCCACACATCACCTAACAGAAGGGTGGTGATGGATGAGGCGTTTGCAGTCTAAATGAGAGAGTGGTTGAGGGGTGATAGTTGAAAATTTTGTCAACATTTTTTGTGGAACTTAAGCCGGAAATTTCTTTTGGTGTATGCAATTGTATGAAATTTGTTCATTGAAGGAAAAAATTGAAGAGGGAAGAAACGGCAAAGGGTGGAGCAAAATTTTTGAGGTATGCATTATGTTATATGTAGCAAAAATTTTGAGGTATGGGCAAATTTTTTTTTTGGGAAAAAAATATGTTATATGTATTAGAAGGAAAAATAAATGTAAATTGAAATGAGACATACAATCTAATGAAAAAATTTAGGTGGAGAAATCACTGTGGGGGTTTAGCATGAGGATATTGTTATGTTGGAAAGTAGTTTTATTTAGTTGCGATTGTAATTGATGAACTCATGCTGTAAAAAAATAGCAAATAAGCTGTTGCTTTTCAATGTGAGACTCAAATTTGCCTATTTTTTTCATGGAGATATCATAATTCATAAAATAGATGGTAGTAATAGTGAAATATTTACAAATTTATAAAATGACATATACTGCAATTATGGATTTGTAACTTTTCTACAATTAAAAAAAACATAAACGTATAATAAAGTGACATATTCAGTATAAAAAAGCCACATAATTATAAAGTGATAGAAAAAAATCTTGTTACTTTTGTGGATGTTTTTTAACTTTCTTGTCATACTATATTTTATGTGACTCAGAGTCACCCAATTCACTGCCTCCAATTCGGAAATGATGAAACATATAATGTATAAACAATGATTGGTACTTTTTTTATCAGAATAATTGGTCTTTATTTGCAACATTGTAAACTTTTGATCCGTTTACTTATCTACTTTATACTTATTTTTAAATAATGAATATTATCTTAATAAAATTTTAAAAATATTATCTATCTCATCCAGTTTTTTAATTCAGCCTTCAAGTTTCCTTCTATTTTTTCACTTTTCAAGTATGTTTGAGCAACAAGAAAAGCAAATACTTCTCACTTCCTTGACCTTCAGAAAAAATAATTTAAAAGATTAACATTCCCCTGCAAAGTCAATTGTCAATTTACAGAAATATCAATTCATGTTAGTCGCTATCTATTTTGAAATTTAATTAAATATTATTGTTAGATTAATTTTAAATTCATTTATTTATTTATTTTTGGCAGGAAAATAGAATCGGTCCATTGCGAAATTGCATCTTAATTATCATACAAGTATAAATTTTATTTGGTTGATATATAAAATATCATTCTCTGTGTTTTCAGTTCTATCGATTTTTTCTCTGGTTCGTGTTTGCAATTTCTTCCCAACGCAGCCAAGTACGCTACCACCCCATTGCCACCACCATTACTAATTTAGGCATTGTTAAAAATAGATAATTCATATTCCAGGCTTGCTTTAACACATACTTAATTACCTGTATAACTACCAATGATTAACCACAAATTAACATTCTGATGATTACTCTGACGGAATAATCGTTCATTAACATCAATCACCATATTTAAACTAATTAGAACAATATTTTTTCATAGTTTAGTGCACTTTATACAGATATATTAAAAGAACCACAAAAAATACAGCTAATTAATTAGTTATTATGTCTTAATTAACCTAATTTGTTGGTGAAATAAGCCGCAAGTTGTGTTTTTGTTTTTCTTGTTTCTCGTAGAAACTAACACCTACTATAATTTTCTTTTGCATAAAATGATATATAATATCACGAATATAATCGCGAGTAATTCTAAGTTTCAGGTTCCGGCTCACCTTGTCTTGTATCACAATCAACAATGGCTTCAAAATTTGTGATACTTTGCCTTTCACTAACGTTATCTTTGGTCATGACCCCATCGCTTGCATCTCCTCCGCCACTTCCATCAGTACAACCGCCACTCCCGTCGTGGGAGCCACTGCCGCCAACTCCACCACCACCTCCAACAAAAAATGTCACACAACAAGACATTAACTCAATTTGTTCCAAGACACACGACCCGAAATTCTGCCTGACAACCATAGAAAAAATTCCCGAAACGAACCGAACAGATCTTAAAGACCTCGAAACCTCAGTGATCAATGAAGCAGTCGCGCTGTTAAACGAAAGCTTAAAGGGATTTCAACCATTGATCGAATCAACCTCAGAACTGAACTTGAAAGATGCTCACACATTGTGTGCTCAACATTATTACAATGCTCGAGAGGACTTCATGGACGGCATTAAGGCTATGAACAAAGCCAAATTTTTCCTGCCAAACTATCAAGTCATTGGTGTCTTGCCTAATAATGCCATACTTGAGTTCAAGGCCTGCGAGATTGGCCTCAAGATTGCTCTCAAAAACAAACCAATCACTCCCCTTACAGACATGAACAACAAGATGATCGTTTATGCTAATCTTGTTGCGACTATTGGGAATTATTTGTACGAGTCATTGAAGAGTTCTGCTTCTGCTTAGTTTTCGTGTTATTTCTTTCATATTTGATCGAAAGTTTATTTATACATGGGATTGATTTGTATTGGTTTTTAATGTGGATATTGAATGTTCTTGATAAATATATATCATATATGCAGGTGTTATATATCAATTAATAAAAATCAGATTCAAATTCATATACTAGTACATAAAAAGATTATTGCAAAACACGGAACCAATTAGTTACATATACTCATTAAAAAATAATTAATGTTTTCATATTTTAATTACTTGTCAATATTTTTTTTTTAAAATGAATAATTCATAGTAGAAATGTCCCACCAAATCGAGCCAGTATATGAATCGAATATTCCTACAAAACGATAAACAATACGATTAGCTAACCTTAAAATATGTTAAATACAAATTAACATATTCTCTGGCTAAGAATGGCCTCAATCAACAGTTTGGTCCTCATACTTTTATATATATATTTTTATAAAATCTATATAACATATTAAATTTATATACGTTGGCCTAGGAGCTACCGAGTGTGAAGCACATATTTTCTTCTGCAAATTTATAGACAATATCTATGCTAATCATCTCTAAGTTTTTTGAAATGTTAAACACTTATCTTTTTCAAAACTTGGCAGGAATTTTTCAAACTATTTTGATAATTTTAAATTTAAGACTAAATAATCTTATCTTCTTTAAATTGATTGCTAGTAGTTTACTTCTTTTATTTCATAGTCGCTCCTCTTCCTCCCGCTTAGGAGAATCAGTTCTTCCTCTGCTATCAATCTGGATCAACAGTAGGCTCTTAGACGGTGTATCAATAAGTTGTTCTCGTTCGTAAAGGCCGTAGTTCAACTGTAGAGGCTTGCTAAAATCCTACCCACCTGCTGTTCTTCGTTGTTCCTGCTGCAATCGAGGTAAGTTCTCGGTTCATGATCTGCTTCTACTGATAACACTTTCTGTTGGTATGGTTTATATGCTATTTCACGTATGTTATTTTGTATGTATAAACTAGTTTTCACACCCGTAAGATTTTGCGCATTTGAGTTATTTAATTATTTTTAATGAATAAAAATAGTATAATAAAATTTTTAAGAAATTCTATGATTTAAAAATATTAAGACCAAGAAAATTATATTTATCAAAATTTTTATATTGAGTTTAGAAATTTCTTTGGATGAAACATTCAAAATAGATCTACATATTTCTTTCTCACATAAGAAAAATATTTAATTTATATTTTTTTCATTATAAAAACAACAGAATAAATCTTGTTTTTCTTTTTGAAATAAGCAACGGAATATATCTAATATTAGTAATATTTTCATCATTAAATTAAAATAATATATATTTTATTTAGTTTTAAAACTATTTTTCTGAAATAATTTATTTGACATATTTAAAGTCAAGTTAGATCAAGAAATTTAATCCAACCTAACCATATTATATTTTTTAAAGAATAATTCGACTTAATTAATCCTTCTCCTTCTCCCATTATGTCATTTTTTATTTGAAAATTTCATAAAAAAGTTAATGGGTGGCAAGATTCATGGATATATTTCATTTAAAGTTTGATTAGAAAGAGCCACTGTTTCAAAAACTTTATTATTGATATTCTATTCATGTAAGCATAAATTGAAAAGAAAAAAAAAGGCATGAATTGGAGATCCAGCTGTAGAGAGAAAAATTCCAACTTGTTTATTTTATTACATTATTCAGATATTTTTTAGTGAAAGGATTCATATGTTTTTTAATCATAGAAGCAAAATATGGCAAGTTTAACATTTAGATGTATAATAACAAACCAAAGACGCTAATGAACAAAAAATTCTTCTGTGTTATTTGATTTCGCCATCCAAGAGTTCTTAAACGCTTTTTTGGTACATGCTGAAAGTCTCTCTCACATACTGTACTACCTTAAATCAGTATTTCCTCCATGATTAAACCTCAAAGCTTGGTCACTTACAAAGGAATTGAAATGGTTTTTTAAGCGCACACCATCTTGGCTGTCAATGAGAAAAAAAAAAAAACAGAATCTAGCTAATCTAGCTAAATCAATGATACGTAGATTAGCTAAAAAAACAGAAAGAAAAAAAAAACCTTGCTTCTTTCAACATAAATGCAATACTCTACATTAACATTATCCACAATTAACACTACAAGAAAAATCCAACTTTGCGACAAATTAGTCGAAAAAAGAGGTTTCGTCGCGAAAACACTGTTGCGACGAAAATTTGGTCGTAAAATTTCATCGAAAAAATTCTCTCGCATCGCAAAATTTTGCGACAAAATAAATTTTTGTCTTCAAACCAACGACGGAGTCAACCATCCTTGTTGCAACCATTTGGTTGGCAATTTCGCGACTAGACGGTAGCAAATTTCTGTGACCAAATGGTCGCAGAAATTTAGCGACCGTTTAGTCGCAATCGTTTTGCGACGACTTTGTAGCAACAGGAATTTTGTAGTTTTTTATTTTATAAATTATTTTGTATTTATTATTATTTAATATTATAAAAATTATTAAAATTATTTAAATAAAAATGAAAAAAATAAATGAAAATATTTAACATCCGAATTAATTTGAAAATATATATAATATTTAAATATATGCATTAAAACTATTTAATATTTATAAACTCTAAAATACAATAACTACATAAGCCTATTTAATTAGTCTTATCGTCGGACTTCGATTTCGGCGTGAGCGCTTTTGTGACTTGAACTCGTATTTCCAAATGGCATGAAGGATATTGTCGTTCCGCTTCCTCAATATCTCCTAACTACACTTGAACCTATCAAAAAATAATTAATAAATATGTATACATATTGAAAAAATTTGTGACAGAATTTAGAGCACATAATCTAAAATTCCAAGCACCTACAAATAATAGGTATGTCATTTCAGGTGGAAGTATAGTACAAAAAATTGTACAAGACAAGCAAATCACAGTAGCAACAAAGCTTCCCCAGAAAATAAAGATTGCATGGCGTAAAACGCATTGTCAATGAATCAACAAAATTCTGGATTTATACGGCAGTAACATAACAACAAATGACCAATACACCCACTTCCATTGCCTCAAAAATAGAACGAAGGTCAATCCCATTAATTCCGTCAACACTCGGCCGATACTTGACCCGAACTCCATGTAAATCCTTCTCAAACCGCACAGCATTCTCCACAAATCTAAAAAAACCTCTTGTATCTACAAACCCAAATCCAATTCTTCTAAAATATTAAATCAACAAAACACTTATTATAAATCAAATTTTTATTTTTCTAATCAAATATATGACTAGTATAATCACAAATTTTTTGCAATATATCATAGATCCCACGTATCTAAATTATGAACATACATTTGTAAAAATAGAAATAAAATGCTTTGGAGGATGATGACACACTAATCTTACGCTTTTCAGCTTGTATAAGCTTTGCAGCAATAAATTGAGGATTCCCAAATTCAGCAAGCCTGGTTATACGAACAGGGTTCGCAACAACTCCAACATTATTACTCCCATTATTCAACTCTTCAAACATAACAGTTGCTCCTCCTTTATCCACCTATAATCACACAACGAAAAATCCAATTCTTGAAGACTAAGGACACGCCAAAAAGCCTGTGATGTTCCAAAAAGCATGGATGTTCACATCTCTAAAACAAGTAACAGCCACAACTACAAAAGACATGTTATTTTATTTTTTTCAATTTTGGGAACAGATATATTTCGACAAACGTTCTTTTAGTGCGTTTCCATCAAACGAGAAAAATCACCAAGGAAAACGAAAACGAAGACAAGAAACGTGGATTTACATCTCTTTGCGTTTTTCCAAAAACCTCTCCAGTGCTTTTCTCCAAGCAATTGGCAAATCTATTCAACACAGAGTAACTTTTGTATTACAAGAATGAAAAAATAAAAAAATGTGAAAAATATGTTTAATTAAATTAATCGTGCAACACCGACCTCCTTCGAGAGTCCCCTAGCAGCTGCTGCCGTTGATCTTTGGAAGCAATACCATAACCAATCAAAGCTCGGCAACAGAGAAAAAACAAAGAGAAGGCCGTCGGGAACCCAGGATGGTGGTTAGATGGAGAAGAGCGTTGGGTTAGAGGGATGGATAGTGGAGGTTGTAAAAAGAGAGAAGTTTGAAAAAATCTCACAATATTTTCCATATAAAAAAATACACAATAATTTTCCATAAAAAAACTCACACAATAAAAAAAGATACAGTAATTGTCAATAATTTGTTGAAAAATTCTAAAAAAAAAATTGAATATTTAAAAGTGAACAATTAAATTATAAACAAATAAAAAAATTATTGCGACGAAATGGTAGCTAAGTTTTGCGACCATTTCGTCGCAACAAAACAATTGCGACGACTTTGTCGCAAAGTAGCGACCCATTTGTCACAATCTTCATGTTTCAATTTAAAAAGTCACATAATATTTTCCATATAAAAAAAATCACACAACAATTTTCCATATAAAAAAATCACACAATTAAAATCAGTACAGTAATTGTCAATAATTGGTTAAAAATTTCAAAAAACTAAAATTGAATATTTAAAAGTGAACAATAAAATTGATTTTTGAGACGAATTGGTCGCTAAAATTGCACGATTATATCATCGAATCGAACTTTCGAAACTTGGGTGAAATTTTTAGAATTATAACATTACAAACAATTAATTTGTTATATTAATGAAAATGAAAAGCATAAATATTGGAAAGAGGAATTAAAAAAATTGCGACAAATTGGTTGCAATTTTTTAATTTACGACCAATTGGTCGCAAAAAACATTTCTACTTAAATCCAATGCAACAATTTAGTTAATTTTAATAGTTGGGTGAATATATATATATATATATATATATATGTCACGACCTATTCCTGGGACCATGACCGACGTACGAGGTGAACCGTTTATGGAAGCCCGACCCATCTCACACAAGCCTCAAAGATTTAAAATTATACCCATTCATTTATTTAAAACATTTATATGAAAATAATATATATATATATATATATATATATATATGTCACGACCTATTCCTGGGACCATGACCGATGTACAAGGTGAACCGTCTATGGAAGCCCGACCCATCTCACACAAGCCTCAAAGATTTAAAATTATACCTATTCATTTATATGAAAATAATATATACCATATATATATCAAAATATAATATATGTAAATATTTACAAAGCGATCTAATCGTAAAATATAATATCAAATACACAACCCCATAGCCTTAAAACATTTGGAATGAAGCATCTACTACAAAAGACACAGCCCAGCAAAAAGGCGCTATTAACCAAAATATATGTGTCTCACTGGACAGAGAATGTCCAAAGGCTGCTGGGTCGAAGTCAACCTGTAATCATGGAAACAAGACAACACAGAAAAAAAGGGGTCAACC
>CAODLS010911662.1:0-25977 GCA_948243855.1 Flueggea neowawraea | reverse complement strand
AAAATTTCTACTGGAAAATTCAATCAGGAAAAAAATACAGGATATTACAAGCAAAGCCCTTGTTGGCCCTCATGTAACTTCGCCCCTACGATGGAGTAAATGACCAGATCTCTGTTGTTGAAGAGCAGCACGCCAGATAGCTTTATTCCATTAACGTAAATAGCATCCTAGCAGGGAGACACGATGAGGGACTTGTTTTAGAGGAGAGTTGGAATGGGAGTGAGCAGAGGTATAAGGAAGAGAGAGTGAGGAGAGAAGTGGTATTGGAGGAGAGAGAACGACAGCTGTCTGTACAAGGCGGAAGTAGTGACGTTCGGAGAGAAGATTGTGAGTGACGGTCACCATCTCTCCACTGCAACTTAATCTTGTTCGCCGTCGTTGAGAAGGAAAGAAAAGGACCAAATAGGAGGACGAGATTGTGGCAACAGACGGTGGTGGAGAGACAAAGAGAAGAGACCTTGGTTGAGAGGGAAACAAACATAAGTGGTGTAGGTGAGATAGAGAAAGGAGAGAGAAATTAATTATTAGGAGAATATAAATTGTTGTATTTGTGAAGTGTAAATTAAAATGTGTTATAATAGAATATATAATCCCTCTTTGTTATAAATATAAAAACAAAATGACAAAAAAGACATGATGGTAATTTCCTCTATTTCTTTTGGGAAATTAATCGTTATTGTTGGTCCCTTATATTTTTTTTTTCTAATTTAGCAATAACATCGCTATGGTTTGAAAACCCCAGTAGTTAGTCCCTAAGGTTTCTTTTTTACTTTGACAAAGAATTAGTCCCTAAAGATAGGTATTGTGTTACAAAATGATTTTAGGGTGCATTTGGGAATATGGTTTGGGAGTAAAAAAAGCCGGTTTTCAACAAAAAAGTTGGTTATTGTGGTGTTTGGTTAAGAGAGAAAAAATGTGGATTTAGGACACACAACGACATTTATGTTTTTTGAAAAAGCAACTGAATTAAAAAAAATCAGAAAACACTTCTTCTTTTTATCATATCATAACACTTATAAAACTCAATGTGAGAAAAAAAAACTTTTTTGAACATTTTTATTAGTTTTTCAATTCTAAGTTACTGTCTTTATCAACTTTGAGCCTATTTAACACATATCATATATATAAAATTTTTTTTATAACCTAAATATTTATCAACTACTTTATGTAATCTATATTTATTAATTACTTTTAGCAATTTGTAGAATTTTGAAATACTGATCATCTATTTTGTATAATTTGTATTTATCAACTACCTTTAACAATTTGTAAAATTTTGAATTTAACAATTTCATCAAATCATGAACAACCTATCACATATTCTCTCTCTATATCTATATATATGTGTGTGCGTGCGCACATGCGCGTGCACTCACACATGTGTGTATGTCAGCCTGTTGCACATGTCCTTTTTACACTATAAAATGTAACCCAATATTTTGTTATATTATTACATTTTATGTAATTTTTAATTTATGTGTTTATAGTTAAAACACTTTTAAATATGTTACATTGCTCTTTATTTAATAAATAATAATTTAGTTATATAATTTATAAAATTATTTAAATATTTATAAAAATAATAATAACGGTTAACGCATGTGTTCAAAAATCTAGTCTATACAAAAGTACCTATGTGCATATTTTAATTATAATTGGCTACATATATTGAAGGTAATTTATCATACGTCATACCCTTAGTCTTGTGGCTTACGTGTGGGTTCTACTTGGAGGCCGTGTTATTTCAGTGTTTTGGGAACCTTCGTACAAAATACGTCTCGAATGTTGCCGGTCTAGACATAAACGAAACAAACATCCAAGTAGGTTAGTGTCAATCCTAGGTTGTAACGTGACAGTTTATTCCACAGTTAAATATTATTTTTCTTTTTATTTTCCAGCAAATAACTTAACATCTGTACTTGACATCAACGTCGTAATTATATCCTCAAACGTATCAATTCAATTCAGACAAATCAGTATGTCCTATGAAGAAATATGCAAATTAAGGCTTCATGCATTTGTAGTCCCCCTAAACTTGCACACTTTTAAAAATTTATCCTCTTTGCAAATGCTTATTCATCCCTTTGAACTTGCAAACTAGCAACACAAAATCTCCCCAGAACTTGCAAAAATTGAATCAATAATCCTCTTTATGCATTTTTTTAGTTACAGCAATGAGGAGTGACTTTCACGCGTCTTACATAGACAAGAAAAGTCTTACCTTATCTTTTAAAAAATAGTCATGTATGTAAATATTGTCTAACTCAAATGAAATATTAAAAACCCAAATGATGTCCACCCAAACCAACTGAACACATGCTTTAAGCCAAAAAAACCGAACCCATGCAGCCAACCAAATCGAAACACATCTTCTTCTTTTTTTCTTTTTGTAGATTTTTTCTCTCTTCTCTCCTTCATTCCACCGCCACCTCCCCCACCGATCTTTGTTTCATCGCTGCTTTTCCACCACCTCCACCACCAATCTCTCTTTCTCACTCTATCACAATTCCTTTTCTCTAATTCCTCAGGCCACCACCTCCACCATCGATCTCTCACAACTACCCAAAACAATACCAAATAAACCCATCCCTCTTCTCTCTCATTTGTATATATCTCTCTCTCCTCTCTTCCTTTCCTTTTCTTTTGCAAGTTCAGGGGGTTCTATGTTGCGTTTATGGGGGTGAGTAAGCATTCAAAAAATTGAGGGAGTAAATTTCCAAAAGTGTGCAAGTTTAAAGGGGTACACAAGTGTTAAGCCTGGAAATTAATGAAAATTATACATCATCTCTTACCCCAATTTTGGTATTCTTTGACTTTCACTTTATAGCGACTGGAAAATAACATGATGTGAATTGTTTTCACACATTTTTTGCCTTTTCCATGGAGAAACCATTAAGATATATGCTGTTATGTGTATTAAGTATGGTTTTCGTAATTATTTTAATCACCAAAGATAAAAATTATTTTTTATTCTTAAATTATTAATTCTTGTTTATTTTCTTTTAATTTTAATTAAATAATTACTTAAAAATTTAGAATAAAATTAAAATAATTATTTAAAAATATGTTTTATTGGAAAAATCCACCATGCAACTATTTTATCGTCAAAATAGAATTGACATTTTGTTCACTCTTTAGCATCAATGTAGACAATTTAAATGAAGAAGATGGCAAAATTTGTCAAATCAAAGTCCATTTGCACTCATCTACCCTTATTAACCCACAACCTCCACCATCACTGGTTCTTCGTTAAGAAGAAACAAAGCAGGAGAAACCTCAAAAAAAAAAACCATGGATATAGAACAAGAACAGCTCCAATCTCTTGGCTTCTTCGGAATTTTGAAACACTCCACCAAGATCATCCTCTCATGGCGGAAAATCTTTGCCCAAATAACCCTAACTCTCATACTCCCAATCTCCTTCATCTTCCTTGCCCACATCCAAGTCTCTCAGTCCCTCCTCCACAAAATCCAAGACCACGAAGACTCCATTAACCAAACCCAAACCAACTCCACAACCCATTCAAACCTCTCCCACATCATCACCGCCGAGTGGATTTACTTCTCGCTCTTCAAGATCGCCTACTTCACCATCCTCCTCATCCTCTCCCTCCTTTCCACCGCAGCTGTCGTCTACACCGTCGCTTCCATCTACACCGTGAGGCCGGTCACTTTCAAAAGGGTTATCTCCGTGGTTCCGAGGGTTTGGAAGAGGTTAATACTCACTTTATTGTGGAGTTTTGGGTTTGTTTTTGTTTACAACATTGTCGTTGTCGGTGTGTTCTGTTTGTGGGCAATATTTGATTCAGGAAGTGTGATCGAATGCCCAATCCAACCTTCTATGATCAGGAACCGCGACATCAATATTGCATTTGAGCGTGCCTTCCCTTGGTTTGACCCATCTGACTTGAGTTGAAACTGATTCACCCTGCTCAATCTGCACATTCTGTTTAACACGGGTTTGCTGCCATTGATTTAAAAAAAGCAACCCAACATCCACTGCTAGAAGGTTGCGACAAAGAGCAAGAAACAGAGGGAAATGAGGAGGAAGAAACAGAGGCGAGAAGAGGGAGGAAGAGAAAGACGGGAGAATAGAGGGGGAGAGACGATCGAGACGCGACGGAGAAGGAAGATAAAGATGAAAAAAGAGGGGCGGCGGCAGCAACGGACGGGAAGATCAGGAATGGAGGAGGAAGAAAAAATTAGGGAAGGGAGAGGAAGGAGAAGGGAGAGAAGAAAAAAAAATAAAAATGTAATACTGGAGTAAGAGAAAAAAAAAGTTTCACTATAGTGGTAATAGTATTTCATGTTATATTTGTGAAATGAAAAAAAAAGGGTTATCAGGTGTAATTTCCTCTAAAATAATAGAAACCAAATCATATATTAATAAGAAAAATACAAATCGTATACTTGAGAAGAGATATACAATTTCCAAAAGCTGAAGTTGAGCTCATTGTGTAATTTTCTCCCTGAATTTTTTGCGCGATTACTAACCCTTTTAAACTTGCCTAACGACATCACATAACCCCAATTTTGATGCTGTAGTATTAATTTTTTTTATCTGTAATTGCACGATACCACGTCATTGAAGTTGGGGTCACGGTAAATTTAGACAATTATGTGATGTAGTTTCAATAAGTTCAAAAAAAAATTTAATCGTACAAAAAAATCAGAGAAAAATTGCACAATAAACTTAACTTGAGGGAGTACACATGTATTAAGGCTTATTTCCTTTCTAAAGTTTATAGCATGTCATTTTTTTCTAGAAAAATATACCTTTTATCTCTATTTTTTAACTATACAACATTTTTACTCAGTCAAAAACACTATATAATACCATAGGTGATAGCCTAGTAATAAGGTGTGTTTTCACCGAGCTATTGGGTCATGCTTGAATTTTAACGGAGTGCAACTGAAGCGTTTATACCTTGTATAGGATGAACTTGATCCCGCTTTGGTTGGTTACTTGCCATTTGACTCTTCCACTACTTCAACTATCGTCACGGTATAGCTCCCTCCAAATTCAACTATGGGTTTTTGAAAGTTACATAAGAAGACCTACTAGGTTGCTTCCATAGCTCTGCACCTCTTTTTTAGTCAAAGAAAAAGAGAAGGCCCTTGATTGATATATTCTTACCTCCACCGCATTTTTCTTTGGCTATGGATCCTGTCAGTTTGCCCGTTAGTTGCTGCCTTGGATATGAAGGTGCTGTTGAAGTTGTTCAAGCTTCCGATAGCAGTAACTAGAGTAGGTAACATGATCCAGCACTCATTACCTGTTGAAAACAATACAGTTAAGTACAGTGACAGCACCAGTAAAAGGGTTGTCGTTACTCGTAAACTTGCTTGTTCCATCACTTTCTGACTCTTGCTTTGCCTTGAAAGGTGCTGCTATTATTTGAACTCTTACAAGACAAAAAAACAATCATATAGCCGAAGACTACTTTCCAACGATAGATGGGATCTGACCAGAAACTGGCATATCAGCACAAAAATATATACCTTGAATGATTGTTTTCATGCCAAGCCAAAACACTTTCCTTACACACTTGTTGTTTGCCACATCTATTAGTGGGTAACAGAGAATAAAACAGCACAAAAAACAAAATGAATAATTACAAATGGAAAGAGCACACTTCATATCATAGTGGTAATAATTTTATTCGACTTCTCTCCAGAATTGGAAGTATTATGTCACTGGCTCAAAAGGAAAGCTGTATCTCTTTCAACCCTTAATTAACTCATGACAGCAACCTAGGCCTTCCTAAATATGCTAGAACTGTGTAATTCCAGTGTTAGATTAATTCAAAATGGATGCCTTTTATCAACCCAACTGACAAGTTCTCGCATTATATAACAGGGCAATTTCTGGATAAAGTTACCTCCTTTTAACGGAGGTATCATCTTCACCAGGCAATTGCTGTTAAAAAGACCACACTTTTGTCGTCTAATTCTCTAAGCTTCACATTGCGCCAGATTACCAAAGAACAAACGCCATTATAAGGTAACAGTGATAATAACAGTAACTGGAGCCTTTTCCATACGCATCATTTTGCCTATACCTTTTTAGTTTTCTTTTTTCCTTGTGTACAAAAGCCCACAAATTGAAGACCTTGGTCAACTGTGACAAGCAAAAACAAATGAGTCATATGATTGATTGCCATAAGAATCATTTTGTACCTTTCTTGTTCCGTTATTGTGGTGCAGCCCACGTAGATAATTTACTATTAGCGTCAGATATGAAGAATGGCTCAGAAATATTGCACCCATGTTCATACTGGCAAGCCAATAAATGGTTAAGAATCATACTCATAAGGCATTCCAAACAAAAAAAAAATGATGCTATGATGCAACTAAATTATGCAGCATTGACTGTAAACAAACAAAAGTACATATATGTATAACTATCAAAGCGAAAGAAGCTAAATGAGTAAAAAAAGAATAGACAGCAGCTCATTATATAAAGTATTAAGCAGTTGTGGAAGGTAGCAGATTCAAGAAAGATACTGAGAAAAACCGGATTCTCAACTCACTTGTAATAACAAACTAGCTTCTTTTTTAGGCAGCCGAATGGTCAACAACCCAGAGAACAAGGTTCTAATTAGGGAATATAATGAAGACAGACATGGAAGTGGTCAGGAAGCTAGAGAAGAATTGTGGGATAGGATCAAATAAGGAAGTCTCCATTTTCACCAACATGAAGGGTGATCCTTTGTGCAGGATTAGATTCTATCCTATTCATGTTTTGCTGGTAAATGAGGGATTCTTCCTTTTCCATTTCTTACTTTTCAAGTGCTATCTTAAATAACCTTCACCGTAGACATCACTATTACCTCCACTTTGAAGCACAATATTGCAATTATTTGTCTTTGTTCCTCCACTTCTCTGCAGAGAGAAATCATTGTACCCATGAGACAATAAAGATAAGTAGATTTCTAGACCACTAATATGCTTGAAAATGGCCTACAGGTTGTTGAGATGCATGAAACTGGGGAACTTGTCGGTGCGGTTAAAGGATGCATCAAGCATGTAGGGACTAGATTTGGAGCAACATATGTGAGGCTGGGATGCATCCTAGGCCTGCGAATCTCTACGAGACATCGGTATACATCCCTCTCTCTTATCCTCTATCCATTAGCACCTGAAAGTTACTGCTGCAATCTCTAATCATTTTCCTGAATGAGGCAAATTTATAAGCATATTTATAAACTAAATGGCATCATAAATGCACAACTCATACGGAAGTTCTAAAAGGTCATCATAAATAAACTTTAAGTTGTTCAAACCAGGAATATGCATTTTTTATTCATAATTAATATGTAAATCAAACTATTGTAGGTGAATGGGCATTGGATTAAGACTTGTGAACTCAGTTGAAGAATGGCTGACAGTAAATGGGGCACAATATACTAGGATCCTAGCCACTGAAAAGAACAATGAGGCATCATCTAATCTCTTCGCTTCCAAGTGCAACTACATAAACTTAAGCTCATTAATCATATTTGTGCAACCAGCTGATCTCCATATGAATGGTCTTTCTCAAGATATAAAGATGGAGAAGCTACAAGTAGACCAAGCAATATATCTGTACAACACCAAGTTGAGAGGGAAAGACATGTATCCGACTGACTTGGAAGCCATCTTGAAGGAAAGATTGAGCATTGGCACATGGGTATCATATTTCAAAGATGAGGAATGGATGGTTTTGCCAAGTAACGGAAAGAAGCAAGACTTCATGAATAGAACCCCAAGTTCGTGGGCCGTGTTTAGCATATGGAACTCTTGCGAGGCATACAACCTTCGCATACGAAGATCTCGTCCACTTAAGTTTTTCCATGCAACTCTTAGTCATGCAAGAGATAAGATATTTCCTTGCATTAAGTTGCCCATATCTGACTCCCTACAAAACCCATTTGGTTTCCTATTTCTCTATGGGCTTTATGGGGAAGGAGAAATGTTGAAGGACCTCATGAAATCCATCTGGAGCTTCGCATCAAGACTAGCTGAAAATGTGAAGGACTGTAAGGTGATTATCACTGAGCTAGGTGACTCTGATCCTCTCATCCACTATCTGCCTCAACATTCCTCCATGTCATGCATCAATGACCTCTGGTACTTGAAGAAGGTGAATAACCCCACAAGTGACAAGGACGAAACAATTGGTAACAAGAGAAGTAGGTAATGTTTTTGTTGATCCAAGAGACTTCTAGATCCGCTAGATTAGCCAAAAAAGGATGATCCTAAAACCTATATTATTTCTTCAAAAAAAAAACCTAGATTATTATGTTCATGCGCCTTAAGCTACAGGTTGCTGCATCTCTTTCAGGTGCAAACCCAATTCAATGATACTACTAATTATCAGTGGATGTGGAATTTGTTGGTGGAGTTAGCATAACAAGTTCTCTGTTACAACTTACTAGTGCCTCTCTATCAAACATCTAGCGTTATATTGCATCAACAAACACATCTTTAGCTAGAAGTGTTATTGAAATGTATTGTTTATGAAAATTTAAATATTAGAAATCACTTATCAGTTTCCGAATGTGCTTTCCAACTTCGGCGCTGCAGCATCATGGATTTTGCTCATCCCCATCTGCAATCAGAATATGCAAAAATATGAGGCCACTTAGCCTTGTAGACATCAAATTCCGAGATTACTTTTTAACAAAAGTTAGTAATAAGTTCAGCAAACAGTGATGCAATGATCGAAATCGTTTCCAAACATGTTGGAAAATAAGAAAGTCACCAGAGTACAATCCGTTGAGAAACTAATTAATGGCACGTCATCTTCATTGACCAACTGTATTTAGAAAATGACTTGCGTCAGTTCAACGATCAATTATCACGGTGGTGTTTAAGCGACGAATGGTCGTCACCTAATCGATTTCAAATCAAAGGACTTACAGTTCATAAGAGACGACCAGGCATTTACATTCCATTCGTGTGGCAATAATGGCGATTTCGCCGTGTGGAGAAGAAAAAGAATATCAAAACATGAGAGCAGCTACTTAAGAAAAAAGAATGAAATTACCGGCGAATATTGTAATGATCGGGAGACTTCTCCAATACTGATTTGTCAAAGCTGGAGGTGAAAGAGGTTGCTACATGCTCGTAATTTCTGCGTAAAAACAAACTGTAGTTCGATGCTCCCGCATCGTCTAAAGTTGAGGTTAAAAGAGAGCCGACAATAACTCAGTAGATCGTAGCCTTCCTCCCTCAACCACTAACACCGACACGCCTTTTAAAGATAAAATCGGAAGGACCATAAATATAGAGTGGACAATATAAATGAACTAACGAGCGATCGTTGACGAACATAGTAAACAAGGGGAAAAAAAAGAGTAAAATATTTTTAAAAATTATGCGACTTGTAGCAGGAAGAAGAATTACCGCGCCGATTTCATTCTTCTTTTTCTTTTTCAAGAAGGTTTCGCTGAATCATCTTATTCATTGTGCTAAAACAAAATTCAGTTCTGCGTTTTAAATGCGCCGAGTACAGGCCAGCGTGTTCATCATGACATTCGCGCCTTCGTAATAAACTGAAAAAGACCTTGAGTTGGTTTGAAAAAGAGCATTTGCTGCCTATTGGATGACCGCTTCATTTGCGCGAGTGACAGATCGTTTCATGTGTGCTTGCGTGCTAACGACCTGCCGTCTAGCGAATCTGATGAAACGATCGATCGTATCGACATGTCAGAAATGGAACCTACGCTCGGTCGTTAATGCATCGTCGGTAACAGACTCGTCAAAACAGATAGACAACGTTAATTCGCATGACAAACCACCGTACAAAGAACGTCGAACATTAAGCGGTGAACTATAAGGCACGGCATCCGTAAAGACGAGAAAAGAACCAAAACACATTCACAGTAAAAAACAGGGAATCATAATAAGAATCTACCCACTAGAAGGAGGGAAAGAAAAGAACAGAGTCACTATGTGACAACAGAGATTTACTCATAGCCATCAAACTTGTATCAGTGTATCAGCATTTCACTAGCATTTGTTCATCATGCAGACAAAAAAAACAATTCAAAATTATCCCTACCTCCGAGATTTTAATCAAGATTGAATGCCAGAAGTGCACTCGGTTACAGTTTTTCAGCTGTATTTTCTGCATTGGTTGTTTAACTTCTTCGCTCTCCGATTTCTCAGGAAAAACTACATCCTCAACACTCCGAAGAAAGTTGCATGGAAATAAGATCTGCTGTAACTGAGAACCTAACCTCCACCCCATTGCCTCTTCCGGGATGGTCTTTCTTGCTCAACAGATTCAACGGCACCAGCTATCGGATCATTCAGTGTACATGGAGAATTATCTGGTTCCTTTTTCAGCATGACAGGATCCTTGAAACGCTCTCTTCTTCTCTCCATTTTTGCTAAACTGTCCAGTATTCGTTGATCATCATACTCTTTGGTAGTCTCATTTCCACTGGAATCAATATTCCTATTGAAAGTTCTCCTGTTCTGATTCAGCAATGCACTTTCAGAACCACAGTTTGGATTTGACCTGTCCATTTTTGGTTCTTCTGGTACAATCTGACCCTCCTCAATGTCCATGACTAAGTTGCTGTAAGTAGCTGCAGCCTTACCAAACCGTCTTTGACCATGTTGCTTGACTTCAGTCTTCAGAATACCCGTTTGTGTTGCTTTTCCTTTCAGAGATTCACTAAATTTTTTTTGAAATTGTCTGCTTCTCACCCAAATCCATATCCACCACCACGCCGAGTTTATTGTTGCACGACCGACTTCCTCCATTGAAATATCTTCCAAAAGACTGCTGAGTGTAGTGCCATAAAAAAATGTTATCTCAACATGCCAACTACCAGGTGAAATTGAAAAGAGAGATCATCTATTGATGGCAGCCAATGCTTGGACATTCATATGGAGCAATCAAACACTAGCATTAGCAGGAATGAGAAAAATACTGCTGAATAGAGAACCCATACAGATTTATACTAATACAAGATTTTGATTTCCCCAACTTTACCTTTCCGTTCCCAACAGTCAAGTCAATTGGATATCCTCACCTCCTGATAATCTTCTCAGACTCACCACCTGGTATCATGTTACGATTTTTGCTTGGCACACCACTCCTATTATCCACTCTAGTCAGATTGTGTCTATGCTGCTCTGACAACATATGATCAACCAACAGTTCATCATTTCCTCTCTTGCATTTCTTTCACAAGGATATGAATTCCTTTCAGCATAAAATTCACCACATCCATGCCTTGAAATTGATTCACTTCCTTCTCTCAGTGCTCTACATTTACTCCTTTCCAAACGAAACTCATTATCACGATACATGATACCATCTTTCACATTAGCAAGATCGTTCCAACTTCCATCACAACCACTCAACCTATAGTCATCATCAAGTAATTGTCTTCCATGTGTTCCATAATTTTCTGTTGACCTGGAACCGCACATGTCAGAAACTGGTGCCATTCTGTCTACAAACCTTCCATCATCAGCTGCATAAGATTCTCTGCAAGGCCGAGAAGCCAAATTTTGATGTTCATCTCCTATTTCCATACCCCAAGCATTATCCAAATCCATGGGGGAATCATCAGTATATCTAACTCTCCTATCAAAGAGATTAATATTTCTCCCAATACATGATCTGTGTCCTTCGAGTCTTTTATCAAAAGGGCCTTTTCTCAGATTGGCAAAGGAAACATTTTTTTTATATTTATCTTGCACCAAGTCACTTTTCCTATCAGGAAAACAAGTTGCAAGATTAGTTATTTTTGCAGATTGAAAATTTTCACTTTTCCCTCTCCGCCGCACCATCCCATCCCTGAAATCATATTGCCTGCATCCCTTGTAACTGAGAGGAATAATGTCTTGATAAGGGTTTCTCTTCTAATACTATGCCGATCTTCTCCCTCATGGACCATGTCGTTTTGATAAAAGAACCTAAAATTTCTTCTGCAAGAAAACTCCTCATTCCAAGTCATTTCACATGATTCCACCTCATCTCTAAAATTGTGATGATATTTTCTATGAGGATGTTTGTTGTAGTTAACTTGAACATGCTTGTCAAGAAAAACATGCTTTTCAAGAAACCTGTTATCATAATCACAGGAAAAATCTCTATCCTTATGATTTGAAAAATAGTCTCTGCTATGACTATAAAATTCATTCAGTCTTTCAATCCATCTACTTTTGTGAACGGATGAGTTGCCTCTAGAGATGGGATAATCATTATCATGATGTATCCTCCCCTCAGCAATTCTAGAGAGTCTTCCATCTTGATCATTCTTCTCCTCCAGAACAGGATGTCTTTCATTTGAATAAGATCGACTACTACCTGATTTTCTTATGGCACTATTGCTTTTTGGGCTATTCTGCTCATATGAGACTGAGTCCAGTAACTCAGTGCCTGAACATGACCTTTGGAAATGACCATATGATTCTTTGGCAAAACTAAAAATGGTGCCTAAAGATGTTTCAGAATCACTAGCAGTGAAAGATAAAGACCCACTAAGTTGACTCCAATCACCTTGTGTTATATCTGTCTCAACAAGACATTGATTTGGCTTGCTTTCGTTCCTCTCAATTTTTTCCTCCACATTTTTTATTTTTTCCAATGGTTCACGGCTGTCTTCTGAAGCTTGAGCAACCTCCATTTGACAATTATAGCCATCTGCATCAAAGATCTGGTTGTTTTCATGAATACCACAATCCGGAGGCATTTCACCAGACTCCAAGATGGCGGAGAACACCTACTCCATGAGAAGAGAAAAAATCAATTTGATATTGCTCCAGAAAGTATTTCGAATGTTGTATAAAAGTGAACTACTATTGTATCCTTTCAATATTAAAAGAAAAGGTACATCAACTTGAGCCGGTAAGAAACAAATTTTTCATCATCAACCAAGCACCGTCCCTTAAGCAAGCCACTTAATTACATCAAGCAGCAGAAGAAATGCTTTACATGATTTTAAGACTCTGCTTGACTGTGTAATCTTATATCTATTTGATTGGTGTTGTTGAAATATAGAATTTTTATAGTGCTCAAAGAGAAGTAGCCTTAGGTCCTAACATTTGTACGGTGCATTTAACATCTAGCACCCATGTGTACTGAAGCTAAGCTACCAATGTTAACATGGGAACTTTTTAATATGTCTGCAGGAAATACAAGCGCAATACTTTTAATTGTTAAAGCCTAAGAATTCAAACCTTTCTAGTGAAGAAGTACACCTGATATTTCCTTCCAAAGGTTCTGCAGACAAGTTGTCTCCACCAGCACTGGGAGAAGACTGGACATTTCTGGTATCATTCACTGTAGAATCTCTGATTTTGGATGTTTCACTTCTACTATTGTATACACAGCTTAATTTCTTCTCACCACAGCCAGAGGACATATTGCAGGAATCCTGCACATTGATCTGCTTCTCACCCATGTCATATCATCTAATTAAGGAGTTAATGTTGTACGGGAAAATAAAGAAAAAAATTTTGGATACCTTTATCACAACATCAGAATCTCAGACGTGAGGAGCCCTCATATCCATGGTTGGTTGGCATGCAACAGTGCTTTCTTCAAACTGAATTGCTCTGCCTAATGGCTGAAGGTCTCAAAATGAATACAGAATTGCAATACTCAACTTTTCTTTGTATAGAAGTATTTAGTCAACTTAGTAAACACCGGAAGCAGAAAGTGGAGAAAAGTTCGACATACCAATCCCAGGCGCCTCACTTCTTTCTCATGTTTTGGAAAAGATCCAACTTGATTAACATCCTCATCAATAGTTTGCTGAGCACTCTCCCATGGTGGGATCTAATGTTGCAAGCCTAGATTCATATAAGCAGAAAACAAACACCACATATCATTTCACACTCAATTATCTATGCAGAGATCCCTACAAAAATTTGAAGAAGTCAAATGACTTGTGACCTACCTTACTATGTTTTGCTAACTCATAGCTATGAATGTAATGTTGTTGCCGTAATTGCTCCTGTAATCCATATCATACAGGTTTCTACCAGAAATTACTTCACAATCATACTAGAAGAAAAGTAGTGCAAAAGATTTGCTACAATTTAAGTCCACATTTCACCATGAATAAGTATATTCATAAAGAAATCAGTTTACCATTGAAATGCAATATTGTCTCCAGCTATCGTTGGTGAAACCAAAATTGAAAAAACTGGATATTTCCACTTGGGGGGGGGGGGGGGCGGTGGCGGGGGGGGCTCTTAGAAGAGGGGCAAACGCACGCGGATGAAGAAGATGAAGACAACACTTTAAAGACTATGATTAACGAAGGACCAAATTCAGTGCGCTCAATACACAAGTATAGATTTCCCAATAATAATCCAGCATTTAATATATATGGGTCTGAAAATTTTGACATGGACTTTACACCAGTAATTCATTTTAGAAAGCCTGCACTTAATTCATGATAAATTTCTAATTTCTATGAGCAATGTACATGCCATGTGTCTCTGATAAATGAGAGCAAATTGCAGATATTAACTAACCTGTACCATGGAAGCGGAAACCCATATCCATATCCACCATGACTTGAATTAAAGGCCTGCTTCTGCTTCCACCTATTATCTTGCCAATCACCTCCAGCAAAATTAGTACTACACGATGCTACCATCTCACATTCTGTACTTTTCGACCCATAAGCTTTTCCATGCTGCAAAACATTATCATGTCACATAGAACCCACACTTAATGGAAACGGCATAAAATAGCAATGAAACAATGATCTAAACACACACTACCAATTTGATATTGAGTAATACCTTGGATTGCAGGATTTGAGCATTGTTAACTCTCTTCACTGCATTTCCTCTGTTGGATACTCCATGCCCATTACCACCACCGCAATAATCCAATCCGTTCTCACCAGTCCCTCTTTTACCGCCATCATCATCCAAAACCTCACGGCTGACACCAATGTCATTCCTCGTTCCGGCAGCGGTGGGCCCTTTACGATCCTTATCATTGAGAACTATTTTTAAGTCATCCTCGCTTCCGCTATCGCCGGCAGTAGAATTCCCGAGTTTCTCACCGACTGACGCGAAATTCTTTTCTTTCGTGTCAGGAACAATTTTATCGGAGTTGGCATTGATGTCATTGCGTTGTTCTCGTGGCTCAGGTTCTGTGTGTGGTTTAGTGAAGTTGGAGATGGAGTTGATGGCTGCGCTTGCTTGGACTTCCACGTCTGCGTATAAATCGCCGAAATCATCATCCATTAAATCCTCCATTTCTTCATTTGAAAAATTATCAAAGAAAGAAGTTTTGAATTCGTGGGGTTCTATTGGTAGAAGTTTGAGGCGGTTAGAGGTGAGAGAACTGAAGGTGGACAGTGATAATTATGTTTTACACTAAAACCCTAGTAATTTCTAAAACCCTTCGGCGTAAAAACAATTCCCTCATTTGGCGGTGGTTTTATTTATTTGATCATTTAAAAAAAAACTCTAATTCGCTGTTTCCTGCTTTAACGGGATCCTTAGCGAATTCAGAAATGTCCGGGCGTAATTAAATTAGAATTGATTAAAATAAAAAAAATATAATAAAAATATACTGATAACAAATTACAATTAAAAAACCCAATGTTTTTTATCCAATTAAAAAACCATTTTTTGTAAACGTTTCATCACCCAGCACTAAAATAGTACATTTGAAAAAAAAATATTAAAAATAATAAGCGGCATCTTTTAATACACTATACTCTAATAAATCAAATTCTTTAAATCAAACACTCTAAAATCTCTTTAATCTTTTCCAATATTTTTTTAAAAAAATTATGATTGTACGATTAACAAGTACCTTTGAATACGTATCTTATATTGCAATTGATTGCCAACTCCCATTTTTTTATAAAAAAAAAGAAATTGATAGCCAACTAACAATTAGGGGTGCACACGGTTCGGTTTTGTGGACAAACCATCAACCAAACTGAACAGTTCGATTTTACTCTCTAGTCATTTGTAGTCAAAGCGTTAGTTTCAATTTTCGGTTCGGTTCGATTGATTTTTGGTTCTATTCGGTTCAATCGGTTTAATCGATTTAAAATGTAAGTAAAACCAAAGTTGATAAATGGCTTGATTTTTTTTAGGTTCAGTTTGGTCAGTTTTGTGTAGGTTTTGAACAAATGTATATGTAAAAACCAACATAGGATCATAAAAAATGTTAAGTTTGGTTCAGATCGATTTTTGAATAGATAAAACTACAACCAAATCAAACATTTCGGTTGTTAACTTCGGTTTTATTGTGGGTTCAATTTAAAATGATTTGGTTCAGTCGGTTTTTTGTCCACCCCTACTAACAACAGTTGCCAATGCATATATCAAAATTGAAGTTGAAAGATGGAGTAGAGTTCAATGACATTTTATGTTTTCCACCCATATGTGTGACCATTATATCATCTAAAATCAATCACGTAATGTATAAAATCTTTTCCTTTTTCAAAGCAGCGTAGAATTTCAATAGGTTATCATGAAAATCACTTTGCAGTTCAATCAACTTTGGAAGTAAATCTCATTTCTATATAAACAAGTACACAAAAATTAGGGTACTAAAATCTCAATAAACCAATGAAGCAGCAAGTATCTTGAAAGTGATATATACATCCAATCTTTGAATTTAGGAGTTGAAGCATGTGGCTAGGGAACGGCATAAAGAAATTCAAGATTTAGGAAATGCAGCTAAACTTGTTAGTATATACCATTATTGTTCATGAAGCATTAATTTAATTTGGCACATGTCCAACACAACTGTCTTAAAAAAAAAAGCTTCTAGACTGTCAGATTCAAATTGAAAAAGAATTGTTGGAGCATGAAATAACATAAGAAGAAGACGGCAAAACAATTGATGATTTCAGAGGGACTCAAAATCAATCAAGAGATTAGGGATTGGAATGGAAAATTAAACGATTAAACAAAATTGAATAAAAAACTCATTGCCAAAAGAATTACTTGTGAAAACATAACAAGGAAAAAAAAAAGTAGACTGACCAGGGGAGATGGTGGTGCGGAATAGTGCTGGTCACGACAACAATGGTTAACCGACTGAGTATTTGGTCCAATTCTTTCCATTAAAAAAGGGCCCTTTTTGCAAACTCGGTCTATCCTGAAATTTACAACGGGCTAGAACTATTTTTTACAAACCCAAGCCTGGTTGCGAAATTTACAACGGACCATTTTTTCCAGTCCGGTCCGATCCTGCGAGCTAAGAAAATAAACTCAAACCTTGATATTAACAGGACCAGATCCAGATTAGCCTACGAGCCTAGCTTATTTGCTCAGCCCTACTTATCATGGCCCTCAAATAGTTGATGGGTTTTTTTATAAAGAATTACTCTATTTGCCTCGTAAAGATAGACAAGTTTACTTTGATTAAAAAAGTTAGTTAGAGTTATTAATTTTAGTATATATTTTTAAAAATATTTTTATAACTATCTAATGAGTAATTAATAATATAATTTACTATACGATATAGTATAATGTGATATAATTATTAGTATTGAAATGCAAAGAAGCCTATAATTTGAGATTGATTAAAAAAAAATTTATCTATTTTTATGGGACGAATGGAGTATCATTTGAAAAATGAGAATTTTAATGATTTCTCTCCTCCTAACATTCAAATCTCTTTTTTTTTTTGTGATAATTACGCGGTACATCAACAAAACTTTGCAAAATTTATTCCGTACGGACAACTTTCACATTTTACAGATTCGTGCTCATCACTTTTCAAATTCACAACGCGATTTTTCAAATCACACGACGTCTTATTTATATTTTGTTGATATTTATATGTACTGGTATGCTGTTGATTTGTTGTTAATATTTTATATATTTGTAAATTCAAAGCGTCTTGTTTATATATCAAAAACAACATATAAAAGAAATATCAAAAACATATAAACAATATATTAATAACAAATCAACATCATATAAAGTACAGATTTGTTTATATATTATTTTTAATATATAAACAACATATAAACAAGATATCGACAATATATAAATAATATCCAAACAATATATAAACAAAAAACAAAATATAAATAACATATAAATATCAACAACAAATTAAAAACATACCAACAACATATAAATATCAATAACATATAAATAAATTTGTGAATCTATAATGTTGATTAGAAAGCCGACGTTTAAATTTTAAAAAATATAGCACATGAATATGTAATTAATAATTTTAGGGTGTCCGAATATGTAATTAACCATTTTTTTTGTTTTGGCCCGTGTATGCTAACCATTGGGTGAAAATCTTGTTGGTAATAGTCGGTAAACTTTGCGGCAGTCTAAGGAGAAGGTTAGTCGATTAGGTTATAAATTGGTCCATAATTCGGAATTATTTTGAAACTTAAATAATTATCTCTCTGCACACTCATTGGTAAAATTGGCAAGATTTTTTTATGGAAACTCCAAAATTTCATTGAATAATCAATTCATCTCTCAAATAATTATGATCTCATATAACAAAATTAGATGATTTAATTAAAATTAAACAACGCACTTCGTTCTCATAATCACATTGGTTAGAGATTGAGATGTGCAAAAAAGAAAAAAACGATAATATTTGCAACCGATTCATTGCATTATCACGAACATTTGTTTCCTTTTTTTTCCTTAATATTTCCAAGTTACATAACTTAAATCATGAAAAGATCTTGGTGAAAACCTGGAACCAGAAGATCTTCAATATAATCGTTTAATTCCTTTGTTCGATCAGACTGGTTTATACGAGGAAATTTTCCTTTTCTGGACGAAGTAAAATGCTGTTGCTGATATAACCAGCCCACCAAAAAATAGTCCACCTACAACCAAAATCATGTAGCTGCAAATTGTCAGTCAATTATCACTAGAGTTTTTTTAAAAACAAAATAAAAGGAATAATCACCCATAACCACATAATTCTGTTCATGCCGAATCGGAGCTGCCTTGTCATTGCAGTTAGTCAAGTGCCATCCATCAGTGCAGACACACCAGAAATTCCTGCGTTGATATAATCACAGAATCCACCAGTAGCCTCGCACGACTGACACAGTCCATCAGGCTTTTGCCATGACAGCCTGAACCCATCTCGCAACGCTTATCCGAAACTCTGAACTACATCGCCATTAATTGCCTTATCAAGCACAGGGATTTTCAGGGTTGATTTACAGTATGTATGCCAATCAAACTCCGCGATCGATCCCTCGACTAATACGTACGAACGCTTGGAAGCATATTCCAGGCATGGAATGTGTGGAATTGACGGTGGAGACAGTGTGCAACTATAAAAGAAGTTGAGAATTTTGTTGCCAAAAGTGTAATTGAATATGGACGGTATAGTGGTATTACTTGGTGAAACAAGGTGGTTTATTTCTGGACAATTCGGTTCACTGAATTCAGTGTAGCCAAGAACAAGAGAGTTACTAGAGTAATTGATGGTTTTGATTTTGTAGAGGCTATTAGATAACTGAAGCATTGGTTTTTTTATCAATGCAAGAAAGATTCAAGCCTGGATATCCACAGTGATCAGAATTCTGGCTTTGGTTCCAGAAAGGGTAGTGAATGGCTAGCCCATCTCCGCAGTCAAAGGAAGGGCATTTAGAGTACAGTGTTGGCCCGGAATGAGCAATGATGGAAGCAAATAGGAAGCCGGTGAAGAGAAAGGAAGATAAAGGGTGAGTAACAGAGGCCATAAGTACTGTTTACAAATAAGATTTTTGTTGATCGAGTTATGAACTGGTAATTGATCTTTGAAGTTGCAGTCAGGGCTCCCAATATGATTTCCATATTTTAGTTGAAGCTAAGATGAATCTTGGAAGTCAACGGAGTAAGTAGAGATGACATAACAAATTTGAAGTCACTTATAATGTATACTTGGATAGTTGTGTTAAAATATTTTTAAATGAAACATTTTCTCATCAATTTTATATCACTCAATAAATTATAAATGTATGAAAAGTATGTATTAATTAAGACGGAGTTTAATAATTATCTCATGATAATGATGTTGGCGAATTCGATGCTATAAATCAACTAAATCAATTTTTAAAAATTATTTTGTATTTATGAATATTGAGCCTCTATTACTTTATTCCTCCCTAACTAGGTTGATTTATGAAAAATTGAGTCTATGTGACTAGATCCCCCCACTTAGGTGAGCCGAACCTGAGATATAAAAATCTACAAATATGACTGTCTTATCACTAGGCTAAGCCTAAGATTCGTTCCTCCCACTTAAATGAGCCAAACCTGAGATCAAAAATCTACAAATATGACAGTCTTACCACTAGGCTAAGCCCAAGATTCGTCAACTAAATCATTACACACACAGACGCAAGGAATAAGTGGGTAAGGTTGTTGACTTCTTCTCCCTTTCAATACACAATTGATTTGAACCATTACAAGATAAGAAAATGTACAAATGCATAACGGATCTCAAAGCCTAATGGGAGGTCTGGGTTCAGAGCCTCTCAATTGGGGGACCAATGGAGTAAATTATGCTAAGTGTCTTAATTAAAATTAAAATTAAAATTTTGAATAAAACAATTTACAATTTACTAATTATTCAAATGTCACATTATTAAGGTCAAGTCCCATGTATGCCATTTTTCAATTTTAATTCTTAAAAATACTAGATCTAATCAAATAAATACTAATTTATCATGACATTTGCTTAATTTTTCTCTATTTCTTCATTTTATCTCGCTTTCTCTTCCTCTCTCTCTTGCCTCTCCTCTCTCCTCGTCCCTCTTCAGTCTTGCCTCTTTTCTGCCTTGCTCTCTCTCATCCTCTCTATTTGGCCCTTTCTCTCTCATCCTTTCTCTTTAGCTTCCCTCTTTTCCTCCGCCGCCTTCGTTGCTTCCTTACCTCATCTTTCTCCTTTCTTCCACGTTCGTCGCTCTCTCTGTCTCTCTATCCTCGAATGCTTTCTCTCTATTTGCTTTCTGTTTGATTTTCTCTCTCCTCATCGTTCTCGACTTCGTTTCACTCGACAGAGAAGGAGAACGTCGCCGGTTGTGGAGATCTGAGGAGCATACCTGTTCCAACGGTGACAAACGGCGTGATTCACGACACGGCTGGAAGGAGGCAGTAGATCCCGTCGTGGTTTCTCCTTCACCATCCCAACACCCCCTCTCTCTCTCCCCCCTCTTCTCCTCGATTTTGACGCCGGTTGTGTCAATGGTTGGGGTTTGTAATTGATTTTGTTGAGATGGAAACCCTAGCCGCTGCATTTTTTTCTTTTTTTTTGATTTGTTGTTGTTATTGGCAGGTTGATATAATTGATTGTTTGTAAATGTATGTGCTTATCGAATTGAAATGTTGATAATTTCTTTGTGTTTAATGTACCACAGTTTTTGTTTCCAAAATTGAATTATCGATTATGTGTTTGTTGTGGATTTCAGGATGGACGTTCACAATGGGGTATTCTTATGCAATGGGAGTTTTTGTTTTTTAAAAAATTGATTGAATTGTTTTTGACTTGATTGAACTGGTTTTGGCGTCTGCAGAGTCTGTCTTTAGTATTCGTGGTGCGGAGATTACCTGTGTATACTTTTGCATAGACCTCTGAAAAGCATCTGAACACTTTTGAATATTTTTAAAGACTTTTAAAAATTATTATAAATTTTTGAATTCTTTATATATTTTGTATATCACATTAATTATTATTAAATTAAATTTATAAAAATTGTGCAAATTAAAATATCATTAAATTAAATTTTTTATAAAAAAAATTGTGAATTCATTTTTAAAAATCTCTAGAGAAAAAATTTAAATTAAATCAAATTTATTATAAAAAAATTAAAAATTTTGTTCTGAAGAATTTTTGAAGATTTTTGTAAAGACCTCTAAAAAATTAAATATTTTTTGTGCTAAAATTCAATTTCTTGTGGAAAAACTAATTTCTATTAAAAATATCGCAATTTCTCACAAATATAATATTTTTCAACTCAGTTTTATTTTTTTGATATTTTAAAAAATTAAAATTTTGCATTGCAGTTGTCAAAATCAGTGTTTTGTTGTGTTATAAAAATGTATTTTTTTCCCATTTAGACCATGTGAAAATGAGGCAGTAGAGCAGCTCAGCTCAATGGACTTGAAAAGTTACGAGGCCCGGAATCGCAAAACGACGTCGTTGCATGGACTGTACTATTACCAGGGTGTGTTTCAAGAATGAAAGCAGTGAAAGGACGCAACATAAAATCCAGAGTCCCAAGGTGCAGCTTCCATGTCTCATAAGGGTGGCTAACTCAGCACTTTGTCGGTCCTTAGCCAACCCAAAATTTCAGAATTCACGGACCCAATTCAACCTCTGCTGGCATTTAATTCATGTCGTTCTGACCTTTTCCATTGCAGCCTCGTCCAATCCCTTCCCGGCTAAACTCTCCAACATTGCAGCTTTTCACATTTTACTAAACTTGATTAATGTAAGTGGTTATTTTAATTACAACATAATTCTATTGTGCCAAAGACAACGTTGACGAGGATCGGACAGGACCAGTTTCAGGGTTGGTTTTTTTGAAAAGTTATTTTATTTACTTATATCAAAAATCGAATGTTTGATTCTTTAATACTAGGCGCAACCAATAAGCTACGACTCCAGTTTTCGGGGTGAGTTGAGTTCAACATAGACAGATTGTATATAAAAGCCTGGCAAGATTGCTAGGCCTAATTTATCCACGTGAACTTGGTACATAAATACCCAAGCATGCACCTAACGGTTCTCTACCGCCAGTGCATTAACTTCTAAAACGCTTTTCTGTCCTTAATTAAACAACGTTACTTATTTTTGTCTTTATTTTGAGAGAAATTCATTATCAAGCTTTGAACAATCTTGCTTGTTCAGCTCCTACTCACAGCGCGATGCACCTGTATTCTTAATCTCAACCACATGGCTCCATAAAACTCACATGAATTCTCTCCGTGGGTCCGAAATCCTAGGTTGCCCTATTTTTGGCAATGTAATAAATCAATTCATCCATCTATGCATGCCTTAACTGGATATATATTCAAACCGAATATACGGATGAGAATGCAAAAAATTACGAATTACAATGCTCAGTAACAATGACCTCTAACTACTTATTTATGTCAAATTAGCTTGTAAAAAAAGGTCCTCTTTTTTATGTAATTCTGGTTGTTCTATTGAAGGTTAACATCAATTCCTCACGTGTGCACTTCTCAGGTAAGTTTCAGCGTGTACATGTGCCTATAGGCTATATTTAAATGTTCATTTACGTTGTATCCGTGAAGTGTTATTAAAGAAATTGTGGAAGGTAATGCGGTGCGGTGTAGGCGGTGTCAAAACTGGAAAACTTTCATTACTCGGAAGAATAGAAAGCGATTTCTACAAGTTCCTCTTTCGGGTCACTGTAGTTTCAAGGTATCTTCACCAAGTAGTGAATTTTATTATTTTCTTTAAGCCACTTCTATTTAACAAAATGATTCAATTAATTTTTGCTCATTTCAGAAGCATTGTAGCATGAGATAAAGGAGGTTTTGCGCTTTAAAAAGTTCGAACTAGCAGCATTTTGTAAGAAGGTATCTGACCAACATGAGTGAAATAGCAAGAAATTTGAAGAAAAAACAAAGAATAAATTCTGATGTATGGAAAGTAAAGTTATGGAAGATGGAATTTGCTTTTTGACTAATAATGGACATTCTTGGACCCATGGAAGGATATGAGCTGCAGTAGCAGCTCCCAGTGACTTATAGTGGGGCGTGATACGCTCCACTTTTATGCCTTTTTTTTTCATTTGAATTTTTAACTCTTTTGAATAAGCATGGTTTCATATTGAACTGTTTGGTTTTAAACAAATGTTAAACAATAATCTATTGATTTTCATGCAATAGAAAATTCAAATGTAAATTTCACTGGACGTTTCAAGTACTTAATTACACAATATTCCAACTAATATACAAAATATAGGAATTGAATTCTCGACCTCTCAAAATTCGAGACAATTACAAATTTTCTGATTGAATTGTGCAATTTTTTTTCACGTAGCTACAATGCCCGGGGGGAAAATGGTATGGAAATGTCCTTTTTATGTGTGTGTATCTCATTTTGACAGACCTGTGCTTCAGAAATTTTGTTTCTTTTTTGGGACAGAAGAGAAGAAAAGTTATTGATATTTAGGGTAGCGTCAGAAATGGAATGGAGAAGGCAGAGATGGTTATTAACATTTGCCTAGTGCATTAAATGGCTGCTGTCTTTCTTTTATTTTGTCTTTGCAACTATTACAATAGCCATCTCTGTGATGGACTATACTGCTGTTAGAATTAAATTAGTGGTAATCCTCACACTCTTCACCATGAACTGCCCCAACTGTAGGGCTTGTAATGTCATGCCTGCATATCAGAAAGACCTCAACACTGTCACAAATCTTCTATATAACACTCACCGCCTTCTCTTCTTATGTTCTCAGCAATTTTGTTGATTTTCAATCACTAACAAACCAGCTTGACAGAACCAACCATATAAAAAAAAAGACAGAACCAAACCAAATCACATGAGAAGTCAGACCACACAGACCAGCTGTGAGAAGTATAACCTTTCCGTTGCTCACACCATCATGAGATCCTGTTATTTTTGCTTTCGTTGCTTCACTATCATAATCATGCATGTGGAGATGCAATCAGGTATATATATCCCTACTATTTATTTCTTGTATCCAATTCCTGTTTTTTAAAATAAAGGACTCTCTTTTTCCAATCAATTCAGTGACCTGTTTGTTTTTTTTTTTCCAGTAACTTCAGATAAGAATTTGCAATCATTTGTTGGAAACAATAACCAAACAACAGCAGGAATTACTATACCACAAAAGTCATACTCAAGGCGCAGAAAATTTTTGGAACATGGTAAAGATTCCATCTTTTTCAAAGCTTCACTTGGTCTAAGTATATGGTTTTGTTTTTTCTCAATTAATTTGTACCTGCTCTGTAATTTCTTACAAGTATAGGCAGTTGCAGCAACAGAGATATAAGTATATCACAGAGTAGAGATTCCAGTTCTGGGATCCCACAGTACATAGTGCAGATAGTGAACACCTGTGCTCCTTCAGAAATCCATCTGCATTGTGGTTGGTTTGCCTCTGCAAAAATGGTGAACCCAACAACATTCAAAAGACTCTCTTTTGATGACTGCTTAGTGAATGGAGGAAAGCCTTTGAAATCCAGTCAGACCATCAGATTCACTTACTCAAACTCTTTCATGTACTCACCTGTATTAAAGTCTGCCAAGTTTTGCCACAATTAAGCTGTATCATTAAACTACTGAACGTAAGGCCAAGTTTTGGGTTATTTGTAACTACTCCATGACTAAGTGTTAATAGCATTTTATGACCCACATACTGTTAAAATTTTGCATGATTCTATTATTTGATCAAATATTCAAACTGTCTCAGCCATTTTATGCTGGCAAGTTTCTGTCAGTTTTGATCTAGCTATTATTAAGAGCAAATGGAAATTTCGGATGAGATTATCTATAATCATTCGTATGGTGTACATTGTTCATGATGAGGTGGTGTTTGACTTTGGTACTCTACCTTTTTATTATACAATCTACCAAATCTACGTTTTACTTATGCTATCTGCTACCAGTTAAATCTATATTGGAAATTAGCTTTGAGGTTTAAGTTGTGGTTCTTGTTGGATAAAGGAGAAATTAACTTATTGGTAATGGAATCAACTCCATCTCTAAGAAGTCACATTCGATTCCTGGTGGGAGAAAATAAAATGGCTTGCCAAAAAAAATTTCCGAGGATGAAGAATTTGAAGACAAGAATGTGCAAAAAAGCAATGGAATATGAGAACATTTAATTAAATTTGATAAACAGGACAATTTAATTTGCAACAACATTCTAAGCTGTGTATTCAATAGCCTAACTATTTGCTGCTCCAAAGAGAAGGAAGAAATTAAAAGATGCATAAGTGAAAACAAATAGAATAACAATTTCTCATCTTCCTCTAGGATTCACTAGCTGTGAAA
>CAODLS010911627.1:0-15229 GCA_948243855.1 Flueggea neowawraea | reverse complement strand
AAATCCAAATTTTAATTGGGTATTTGGCATAACTGGCTCTCGTAATTTCCCCTTCCTTAAAGGCCCTAGAAGCCAAGCCCATTAAGTTTCGGTCCGTCCAATAGTCCGCAGAAAGGGCAAATAAGTAAAACGACACTGGTCTAAACAATAAAAGAGCCTCTCCGTTACATTATAACAGCGGCAAACCCAAAACCCTAGAGCTGCTCTTTCCCTCTCTGCTCTAAGCTTCAGGTCGCAGCCGCCGTTTCTGCCGTCAGGTAAATTTCCTCTTCATTCCGTCAGCGATCTCTCTCTGTCCGTTACAACAGGTTAATTGGATCAACAAATTGATCGTAATTTTTGAATAATATTCCTAAGATTTGCGATTATCCTTCTTGTTTAGGATTTTCGGCTCTTAATACTGTGTCTGGTTTTGATAGTGACGCGGGAATAATTATATTCCGATTATCTTTATTGTTTTATATGACATTTGAGATTTAGTTGAGGAAGAGTTTTACAGGCTGAGAATATTTAGAGTGAATGATTTTTGTTTGTTTTCTGTAGTTCGGATCGATAAGAATGGTTAGAGTGAGTGTTTTGAATGATGCTCTTAAGAGCATGTATAATGCTGAGAAGAGGGGGAAGCGACAAGTCATGATCAGGCCTTCCTCCAAGGTCATCATCAAGTTTCTCTTCGTCATGCAGAAGCACGGTTCGTCCCCTCCGAATTGACATATTAGATAACGGCAGTTTGTTGTTTCATGTTTTTGGAATCTGAATTTGTGTTCTTTCAGGTTACATTGGTGAGTTTGAGTATGTTGATGATCACAGAGCTGGAAAAATTGTGGTTGAGTTGAATGGACGGTTGAACAAGTGTGGAGTTATCAGTCCTCGCTTTGATGTTGGAGTCAAGGAGATTGAGGGCTGGACTGCTAGGCTTCTTCCTTCAAGACAGGTTGGTATTGCAAATCCTTTTTTGTTTTCTCAAAAATTCTCATTGTATTAAAGAATCGATAGGAAAATCTAAATTTAGATTAAAGCGTTCTAGTTATAAATTTGAGTTAGAGATTGCCAATAAGAAAATTTTAGTTGATATGTGACTATTTTCTAGTTATGTAATATATGTTTCTGGGCCATCAAATCTTAAGAATTCTTACATATTTATGCATTCAAATCAAATAAAACATATGCAACAGTTATTGAAAGTTCAGGGATTATTTTTCTACTTGATCCCAAAGTATTAGGGAATGCAACATTTTTGGGGAATCAAGAAGCATTTCTAGTTGTGTTCTTATTTGTGTTCTTATTTGGGTGAGACTGTGTGTTGAAAGATGTGGTGCTTGTGCTCTTGTATTTGATTATTCTATCCTTACAGCATTTGATGTATTTGAAATTAAACACATGCTCAGAGTATAGATTTTAGCCATATACCTTTTTACCACTATTAAAGAACTATACTTCAATGAATTAAAGTGCTTCTATCTAATGAATGAATCTTCATGTGCAGTTTGGCTATATTGTATTGACAACATCAGCTGGCATCATGGATCATGAAGAAGCTAGAAGAAAGAATGTCGGTGGCAAAGTACTTGGTTTCTTCTACTGATGGGAGTTTCAGGGATAAATTTTGCATTGTCGCTAGTGCACCCACACAAATTGTTCTTTTAACTTTGTGTTTTTATGATTTTGTGCGCAGAGTAATCTTTTGTTATTTATGTTTTATGCGATTGGAGATTTTGAGTTGCTAAACCTTATAGAATTATCTAGTGAATTGATTTGCTAAACCTTACTATGTTTTATCTAGTGTTTGCTTTGAGTGAATCCGTTACCTGTGGTTGAAATTGTCAATCCACCAGATTTTCTAGATGGATATAGTAAGTTCTCTTCCCCTTAACCCGGTAGTTAAAAAACTTGAGCAATTTACTTCTACCACAATTATGGGTTGTTTAATAGTGGAGTGCAGTCATCGACACAGGAAAGCAATGGATTAATTTCCTTTGTTTTTCTGTTTGGTTTTCGTTTCCTTTCCATCGCTTGTGAATAAAAAAGTTCACCGATAACTTAAAAGTTGGTTTCTTTTGATCCTTTGGAGGATTGCGGCAAATAACTAGCAAGCTCTTGCAGCTACAGAGCCACATTTTCTTAGAACTGAAGGCATCAGTGATTCAAGCCTAAAAGTTAATCTATGAATATACTGTTCGTCTCAGGAGTTTGCTTCACTACATGCCGAAGGTATATGAATTGAAGAGAATAACTACATTGCTGTAATGAATCCCACTGATTATTGCAATCAAACTTAGCATTCTAATATTTCTTTACGATTAATCAAATAAACTGAGTAATAGAATTTACAATTTCCTCAACACGTACTTTCTTACTTTTAACAGATAAAAACTACTCAAAATCAACAATATTTAATCAGAGAGATTAGAATGTCAATGACAAACAAATAGAACAGCACTTGAAAAGTAATAATAAGCTGATACATAACTTCAAACAAGATTTCATTACAGCACGTTAAACAGAGGATAGGTGTAAAAGAAAAAGCAAAAACTGTTGATGTGTTATTGGAACAACACACACCTCAATGTAGATGCACTGCCAAAGGGTCCTTAGTTGCCCAATTGATCATAACAAAAAGTTGTGCTTACTAGTGAAGATTCATGTTACGGTGTCATCTTCATCACCTTCATCGCCACCGTTGATCTCACTGGAGCCGCCGGTGTTGATTGCCATCATGAGGGAATTGCATCAGCAGTTGAGAGATAACTAGGGGCCGGAGATTGTTTGTGAAAGAGAATGAGTGAAGGGGAGGTTTGGCCATGAGGTTTAAGAGAATAAAAGCTTTGGGGGGTTTGTGGGTAAGGGATCTTCTTAGCATATGCTTTGAAGCATTAACTTTCTTTCACATTTTTTTTGTTTTTCTTTCTTTCATTTAACTTTAGTTTGATTTTATAATTAATAATGGAGGAAGAGAGGGTATGATAAGACTTTTTCGACCGGATTGTGCCATTTCGTCATTGCTATATGCTAGCTATCTTATAATAAAAGTATGGCCTTCCATTTCTAGCAGAACGTTCATTTTTTATTTTGTGATCTTAGGTCGAAACGATCATCAGAATAATCTCTTATTTTGATGAACACTAAGGTGGTCTCGAGTGAGAACAATCGCGAGATTAATCTCTTATACACATGACTCGTAGTTAAAGTATCCTCCTCCTGCTGGCGGCAGCCCCCTTCGGCAGGGGCGGATCTAGGTGGGAGCAGGTGTAGGCAGCCACTCCCAAGTGAGGCCAGGGTACCCCTATACCCTGGTGGCCGTGGATGTCCCCCGGCAAATCTGCTCTCTCCCCTCCCCCGTTCGTCTTCTAAGTCTTTTGTTCTGTTAATTTTTTTTAACCAGGGTAAAACGGCGTTATTTCGCCCTTGTTAAAAAAAATTACCACAGCATTAGCGAAGTCTTTCGTCGTGGCTATTTTAGAAGGAAAAAAAGGTTAAAGGTCAGGTGGTGTCGTTTTTCTCTAACTCTCTCTCTCATTCTCTTCCCGAAGGTCTCCTTCCCGTCTTCACTCGTCAGTATTCCTTCTGCCAATTGCCCAATTCAGATCCGCCACTGGTCCGCGCCACTCCTGTGAAATAGTAAGCTTCCTGTCCTGGTGTGGTGGTGCCTTCCTTTCCTTTCCTCGGTTCCTCCTAACAATAGACAATTGTGGGTCTATTTTTTGTTCTTTTAATTTTTGTCAATTAGTTGAATTAGTTGGATTTTAATTGGGAATTGTTAGGTTGAATTAGTTAATTTTTAGGTTGAATTAGCTGGATTTTAATTGAGAATTGTTATGTTGAATTGGTTGGTTTTTAGGTTGAATTAGTTGGATTTTAATTGGGAATTGGAAATTGTTGAGAATTATGAATCGTAAATTATTGAGAATTTTGAATTGTGTATTGTTTGAGAATTGTTGGTTTTTTTTGTATTTAATTGGGTCTTAAAATCTTAAATATTTATTTATGTTTAATTTGGTAGATTGTTGTTTATTAAAATATGATGGAGAAATATTTTTCAAAAAGGTCTAGAAGTTCAGTTCAGTCACATAGTATTGTTGAATCGTTTTTAAAATATGGATATTTGTAGGAACCATTTATCTCCCACTATAAATATGAGTGTAACTTGATTTGTACTTTTTTTTATATTTTAATTATTTCTAAAGTAATTTTGTTGTATCCTAATATAGACACATTTTTTTGTTAAAAACATTTCATTTTAGTCCATCCTAGCACAACGAAAGTCCGCTCCTATTTTCAGACATTTTTGGATCCGGCACTGAGGCCCTTCGTCCCTTTCCTCACTCCCTGCTTCTCTCTTCCTCCTCCTCCCCTCCTCTCCCATCCACCCTTCTCCTCCTCCTCCTTTCCTCCTCCCTTCTCTGCTCCTGTTTGGTTATGCTCAATAATTTTAGATCTGTTTTTTTTTTTGCTAGATTTACTTGATTTTAGGGTTGATCCCTATGGGTTTATGGCGGTTGTCCATGATTTGTAGGGCTTTTGTCCCGTTTTGTGCCCCTTACAGGCGGGTCTTCTTGCTGGTCTCTGCTAGTGGTGGACGATGGCTTCTCCAGTGCTGTTGGTGGTGGTCAAGTGCTGACGGTTGGTGCCTGTCTCATTGGTGAGGTTGTATTTGCTGGTTGATGGCTCCACGAACGCATGCTCGAGGTCCTATTCGGATTCGACTTTTTATTTGCTTTATTTGCTATATTGATACTAGATTGTTATTGTTGTAATATTTCAATATTTGGTACTGTTCAATCTACTTATGTTAATGCATATCCCTTGGCTGTAATAGCCTTTACCTTAGCCTGGCCTTTGGATTAAGGTAATCCAATGTAAGTAATGGCTATTTGTACCAAATGTTTACATCAATGAAAATTTAGCTTCAGTTTTTTATTTATATATATATATATATGAATTCAAATATTTTAAAGTATTCTTTTTAATAAAGATGATCATCCCACTAGCTTGTTAATATTTTAAAGTATTTAAGTAACCATTAAATATAAACTCTTAAAAAATAATTTGAGAACTAATGTCTTACAATTTACAAGTTCAATTAACTTGATCTTTTGCAATATTTATACCTGTTAGAAAATATGTTCGCCCACACCGGGTTATGGTGGAGTTCGAGCCCGAATTAGATTAAATGTCAAATGGGTTAGTGGACCTAATGGTTTTTAGTTAATTCATTCCTGCTTGGATTCGGAGATAAGCTCTTAATTAGTTTAGGAGAGCCCCAATTCCTAGTCTGTATATAAAACGAACTCAAAACCTTAATTTACAAGTGTTTATATAGAAGAACACGTAAAACACTCTCCCACCTAGAAGAGCGTTTTGTCGGCCTCTAGTGGCTAGAAGAAGGAGATTTCGTTCTTCGATGCACGTTTCAAGGTAGGTTAGTGACAATACTTAATCTTTAATGGCATCCAATTAAAAGTAAACAATATATAATTAATGAATAATTAAACAGAGGATGGAGAACCTACCATGAAACACGCAACAAAAAAACTCGATTACATACACAAGAAATAACTCGTTGCTAGTCACCCCAAACTACTTTCATTGGAACGACGAGAACATGTTATGTATCCACAACCTAAGAGCTACCAGAATAATTTTCTTATAGGAAGAATTGAGTGTGCAATAAAAAATTGAAATTTCTCCTCCTATCCACTAGAGGTGGACAACACACTTCTTGAGTTAGAGAGTGTTTTTTTTTTGTTTTATGTTGTTTGTAGTAATTGATGAGTTAACCCTAATTATAGTTTTAGTGCACATTGGCCCTATGTGGGTCTTTGACAACTTATATAGAGTCCATTAACTAAAACCTATTAAGTTCATAAACCTATTGGATACTTAATCCGATTTGGTTTCATGCTTCACCCATGACTGAAATAGGCGGACTTAGTTTTTAACTGTTGATATAATAATTACTAATCAAAAGAAATTTGATAAAATTAATTACGATCATAATTGAATGAACTTCAAATACTTAGCTCGGTAATAGTATATGAAGAAAATCGAAACCGATATTATATTTTGTTGCCTTTTGGCATTGACGACAAACATCCGCATGGTTTGGCACGAACACTACGAGAGTTGAAGTCATGTATGTCCAAAATCCAGGTAGGATTTGAGCTTAAATGATCATAAAACGAAACTCAGTTATGGAAGCTTGCCCATAAAGAAGTGCCTTATTGATCTTTGTTTATAATTTTGGACAGAATAATAATTGAATGTATTGTGTGTCAGAAATATAGTTGCCTTTCTTTTCCTCCACTTCAATGCACAAGCTGCGGTGTCTATTAAAAGCTTCATTATTGGCTTTGATTTATCAACGGCATCTCACCAAAAAAAGAAAAGATGCTTAAATAATTTCACATCTTTAATTGATTATCTCTTTTTTCTAGATAAAGAAGAAAAATAAATAAACTATGGTTTGCAGAGAGAGACCCATCTCATTATAAGGTTATCTCTAACCATAAATATCAAAATACAATAAATTTATATTAATATACAATAATCAATAATTATAGTAAAAATTACTTCAATTATCTGGTTAATTTTTAACACCAAATAAAATACTTTAAGCATATTCTTTTTCACAATTTTTTTTTATTATTTAACAACTTACACATATAATTAATTATTACATTTATTGTTTTAACCAAAAAAATATTTTGATATTTTTAATAACATATAAATATTAAAAATACATATTTTTAAAATATAATAATTAAAATAAAATAAATTTTGATAAAAATAAATTTTGTATTTATTAAAATTTTATTATGGTATAATATTTTTTTGATGTTAAATTATATTGATATGAATGTGTTTATGTTTTAAATTTATAGAGCATATAATTTGTAATTTTTTCATATTTAATTATATTTTAACTATAATTTTAAACAAATTAAATTATTAATTTAATTTAATTTTACTTTAATAAATATATTAATTGATTAAAAATACAAATATACCATAAATTAAAACTATCAAAACATAAAAAAATATCTCAATTAATACAATTAAAGAAAATAATTATAAATAATAAATACAGTAATCACTGTAGCAACCCAAATATGAATGCTACAGTAATTTGCACCAATTGTAGTAGCAATTTGATGCTGGATTGGAGTAAAAAATGACTGTATTTTATACTGTTTAATGCAAAATGTAATCGGTTGGATTGGAGTAAAAAATGACTGTATTTTATACTGTTTACTGCAAAATGTAATCGGTTGGAGATGGTCTAATCAACAAATGCTATTCCAGCTCCTCAGATTCTGATTTCACCTACCATTTTCATTTCCATTGCCCAATACACATAATATATACGAGCAAGCATAATATCTCTACATTTGAATATATTTAGGTTACGAAATTGTTTCTATTTTAATATATTGATCTAATTCATTCTAATTTTATCGGGTGTTCCCCAAGCAAAATATACTGATTCTAATTGAATGTAATAAATAAATAAAAAATTTAAAAGATAGCTCAAATGACAATAAATATTTTAAAATTTGAAGAATTTATGTAAGATCACATATTCAAGTGTTTAAACTACAAAATTTCTTTTGCAAGCGAATACACGCTATGAACACAAATGTAGGATTGCGTATCTCATGATTAAGTTAAAATAACATTAAGCGAATAAATAGTGCATTTAAATTAGAAGCTTAATTAATTGAGATTTAATTTTACATACAACTTTCATTTACCACAAGAAGAAAGCCAGTTGATGAGATGCTCTTACAGTTCATGTTTAGTTAAGGTAATTTCTAAAGAAAGGTATATTAGATTGGTGTAACCTGATCCAAAATCCACACAGTCCACAAAACGCTCAAGCTCAATATGAGAAAGCCCAAGCAAACATGAATTTTCTATATAGATAATTAACATTCTAGAAAGATAATTGATTTCAGTTGGCAATTACGTCTTTCAAGGGATCAAGTTGCATCCAAAAAGATCAGGTGATAAGAGGAAGGAAACTGATATATTCTTATCAGTTACTCATCAACTCTTTATAAATAAGGGAATCACCCACACTCTGAGATACATTTTTACCACCTACAAACAATGCCAAAACTTTGTTAGAATATATACTAATTTGAGCGTCGGAGTGCTCACGGGAAACAGCAGCCCGTCTTTTGACCATGTTCTTTCTTGTAAGGTTTGTTCGCGATTACGTGGTTGAGGTGAAAATAACACCGTTGCTGAATCCAAGCAACAACAGGTATAAATATTGTCAGAAAATTTGGTGCCTCTTAATCAGTCAATTATGTTCAATTGAACCGTATTGCACTCAAAAGTTGAAAAAATGGGATTAAAAGTTTAGACATATCTTTTATTTGATTTATATGTAATGAATAAGCTTTTCATTAAATATCCTTACTCCTTGTAAGTTTAAGGTGGCCGAGGGCTTGTAACCCAACTGATGATACACCAGGGCGTGGCTCTTGGCCACCCGAATTCAAACCGGTGGTACATTAAAAAATTGGATGTTTGTGTTAATCTCTTCCTATATTGGGTTGAGCCTCAGATAAAAAAAAAAGTTGGGCAAGTTGAAGGGAGTCGAAGCGATAATGAATTTTCTTTGACGAGTCGAACATGAAAAAAATAATAAAAAATGGAAATGTTTTTTTATATAACTATTAGCAGTCGGCCAATCGTGTGTTGGACAGTTTTGAGAAGCATACAGAGCAGCAATAGGTGGAAACAGCTGAATTTTCTTTGAAATTTTTATTAATTTCCTCATATACATAATACCAATAATAAATTTTAAGAAATGAACGTACATATTTGATAAATTCTTTTCTTTTTATTTAGGTTATTTGACAAATTCTTTGTTAATGATCGATTAAATTAAACAACATGCATATATTTTAATGAAATTAAGACTATGCAGTGCCAAAAGAAAAAAAGGCTATGCCGCCAAACAATTTTTTTTCCTTCTAAATTTCTCAGGGGAATTATATTTTGATTTTAAAAAAATTGAAACATATTTTCAAACATCCAATATATATTTTGTAATTTAATTAATCAGTTGATAATCTATATAACCCAAGAGTTGTTTGACAGAACTATGTCATCAATTTACTTAAAATCGTAAGGTATTAAGCTATATGTTTTTTCTCTTCAAAAAAAAAGCTATAGGTTTTCTATTATTTATATAACTTTTACTTTCTCTGTAACTACGTGAGATTCTCTCTATTTTTCTTCATTCACACTTGTATACAGTAATCTTCTCCTCAAACTCAATTCTTCTTCATTCACACATGTATTCAACAATTCTTATCTCAAGTGTGAGTTTCTTTCATATTGGGTTTAATCAAGCTTTTTCATTGTGTGAATCTCCTCACCACATCCCGTGGAAAAAGTTTATCATGTGGGTATAGTAAAGAAAATGATAAATTGATTTGACATTATATCGTACCTAAAATCTTAAATTATTGAGTTAATGAATCTTTACCAACTATATGTTTTTCAATTTCTCCACAACTCTTAGATGTTGAGGTTTCTTTTTATTTTTCTACATTCACATGTGCATGTTCATTAATTACCATAGGAATAATTATTGAAGAGACTCAATAACAAGGTTCCACCTTAAATCCTAAGAGCAGCACTAGTGCATTTATTGAATTGACCACAACAACAAGGTTCCACCTTAAGCCTTGTATTGGTGGATAATTTTGCATAAGAAAATCCCTACGGCTCAATCCTAAGAGCAGCACTAACCCTGCACTAAGTACTAGAAAAGGCTATTGAGTGAACAACGGTTGGCTGCAAGCCAAGCCAACCGTCGTTCACTCCTCCCAAGGCACATACAATTTTTTAAAAATGTTTTTGGCAACAATTGTCTTTTTTTTTTTTGTCATTTCTTATTTATTAATATACACTTTCTACTCTTTTCACTCATTATTTTTATTCTTCTCTCACAATTATTTTCTCATAATTTTAATCATTTTTATTGTTTGTCGCTTTGCTCAAATTTTTTCTTATTTTGCTTTTTTTGTTTTTCAATTTTTCACCTTCTTAATTTTCGAGTTAAATTATATTTTAAATATTTATTCAATCAACCATTAAATTTTATTTTACTATTTTTTAAATATTTAATTAAATAATTATTAAAATAAATTGATATTAAATACAATAATTCCTAAAATAATATTTTAATTTAAATATTAACTCACAAAATATTTATGTTAAATAAATATTTTTTTATTATAATTTAGATGTTATAAATAAATAAAATAAAATAATAAATGAAGTAATTGTAAATTTTATATTAAAGTATAAGAAAAAGTTAATCATTATAGAAAAATGATTTATTAAGTAAAGAATTAACGAATTATTGATGCAGTAAATTTATCAATCCTAAAGTAAGTTAGTACATTAGAGATGTCTTAAGTTTTGAGTAGCTTTGAGCTAATCCAATTCGGTTCCTTGAGTGCTTTGGTTTTAGTTAAAGCTCACTTAATTGACTAGGTCCCAGATTTTAGGCAATGGAGTCCTGCCTCGTGGTTCTTAGAGGTGCATCTTGCTTTACTATTTTTATCTAAAAAATGATTATTTTCTTGATGAAAGACATAAAATGATTAAGACTTTATGAGGTATCATAAAGGATTTTCTTTTTTGATCAATGTATACTGTATCCCAAAGGATTCAAAAGTGTGCATTTTACTTTTATTTATTTATCAAAACATACCAAATAACATTAAAATAAAACATTTCAAAAAAACATTAAAATAAAAAATTTACCAAAATGTATAAAAATGAAAATTTATTTATAAAAAGCACTAATTAGATGTGGTGTACCTAATAATGTAGTTTTTTCCTTAATAAAAATGAACCTAAGTGGGAATCAGATCAGTATCATTATAATGCTCCCTCCGTTCTAATTTGATAGACATTAACTACTTTTTACAGAAATTAAAGAATAATAATTTTAGTAGGTAAATTCATTTAACTCTGTAATTTTTTTTATTTATGCTATTTGATTAATTGTATTAGTAATTAATAAATTAGTCAAAAATAATCTAAATAATAACAAACTTATAAATTTATTAATAATAAATACAAAAAAAATGGGCGTCTATTTTGGGATATCAAAAATGAAAACAGTGATAAGTACATGAATAGTAGCAAGTCTGGAATCTAACAACTCAGATTATTTCACTAATTTTATTCCCTAATAAATTATCAAGAAACTTCAATTAATTGAAATTAAAAAACTTACACTTTACACGTGTCAGTATCTGATTGGAAAGCATAACACCGGATTGTTTAAGCACGTTGCGCGGGAGAAACACAAGGAACCGGTTCGGACCCCAAGCTCTCATTCATTTTTATGACCTGGCCTTGCTAACATGCACAGGGGAGTGATCAGCGCACACGCAGTAGGGGAAAAACCAAAAAAAGAAGAACGACCACATAGGCTGCGCATTTTAGCAGTGTCCATTGCTTGATTCTTCCTCCTCTGGACTCTCACTGCCTCTGAACCTTTCTCTCGATTCCTAATCCCTTGATCTGCTAATTCTAATCCGACACGGTGTTGTTTCAGCTCTGATTTCTTATATTTTCGTATTTTTGTTTCTCTCCGATGGCTGCTCCACCGGCTAGAGCCCGAGCCGATTACGATTACCTCATTAAGCTTCTCTTGATCGGCGACAGCGGTGAGACTCCTGTTCTCTTTCATTTTCTCGATAAACAAATAGATCTCTGTGTGCCTGTGTCTTTTGATTGATCGCACATTTTCTCAATGTAAACCTCGCGAGATTATCGTTTTACATCAAAATTAAGTGATGTTTGATGTGAATGACTTTTAAATCATTTTGATTTCCGAGCATTTATCGATTGATTTTCGGTGTGTTGGTTGGTAATGAAACCAAATGGCATTTGAAATCTTTCATGTATGAATATATTGTTGAAGGATGATGGTTTGATTATGAGGTTCACACATTAATGCATCTCAATCCGAAAGGAATAGGTCCGATAAATGCTAGCTTCTGCTATATAATCAATTTATAATTGATGGGGAAAAAGTTCCGTTGTGTTGTTCATCACATTGAGGATGAAAGTAACGCCTCTTGAGCAATTAAATCTTATTCTCGTTGAGAAACAGTTAATTTGTAGAGAGTTTATTGTGGGCATGATTGTGCGCTAAGTTTGGTGAATTAAATTAGGTTGAGGAGTTTATAGTGTTTGCTGATATCTTGTGAATTTATAATTGGATTTGGTGTATCTGCATGGGCTGTTTTATGCTATAGATTGTATGGTATGGATTGATGAATTTAAATTTGCCTTCTTTAGTAGATTATGAAAACAGTGAGCTAAATTTAGCCTGCAGTTCACTTTGAATTAAGAACTCTTTATCTTTATTGTTGTTTATTCTCTCAGGTGTGGGCAAGAGTTGCCTTCTTTTGCGTTTCTCAGATGGTTCCTTCACTACGAGTTTCATCACCACCATTGGGTGTCTATTCTTTAAACTGGAGTTAACCCGATCCATCTAATTTCTATCTTACTGCATTTCTGTGACCTCTCAGTATCTTCGTATGCAGCATTGACTTCAAGATAAGAACCATTGAGCTTGATGGAAAAAGAATTAAGCTTCAGATATGGGATACAGCTGGACAGGAGCGGTTCCGAACAATTACAACTGGTAAGTTTTCTGTCTTGGTGGGATGCTAGTTAATCTTACAAGTTGCAAAGATGGGAATGAGAACATCTGAATTTTTCCTCATATTCCATATGGCATGTAGAACAAATTAAACTGGCTGGTTGTTTTAGACAATTACTCTCAATCTTTGTTTTCCTGTGTGGAGCAATCAATGTGTTAATCCCAATTCTTTTGAGCATGATGAGGCGAGTCAGAATTTTGTATAGTCGAAGGGATTTTCTCTCCAGCAAAGATATATATTACAGAACATAGAAGAACGAGAAATGAAGGCCAACCTTAAGTGAGGGGAAAATTGATGTTTGACTGTGGATAAATGTAAAGTTGTCCCAAATCTTTTCAGGCTAAGGCTCATGAAGCTAGTTTTGATGTTGCATAAATGGCCCTAACCACCATGGAAATCTATTAACTGCCTCTCTTTAAGGCACATTGCTGTCACGTTATAGATATGAATTCCTCAGACACTGGCATTTGGGAAGCTAATAGATTTATAGCTAGAATTCTCTTCTCATATAAAGGTATCGATTGATCTAGGCATATTCCCCCCTTTATGTGAAAGTGAGCTCATAGTTAGTGTTGTTTCATATATATATCATTTATGCTTTTTGAGGTTTGAGCCATCAAGAGGAAAGGATTCAATCAGTTCCTGGTGTGATTCTTTGTGGGATCTATGTCTCTGTGGCTTTTTTCATTTCCTTGTATTTGCTGGGGTTTCAGGAATCATTTATTTAAGATTAGACTATAGTTGATTCTTATTCAATTTATCAGCAACTTATTCCTTTTTGCATTTCTTTTACAGCTTACTATCGTGGAGCCATGGGTATCTTGTTGGTCTATGATGTTACTGATGAATCATCTTTTAACAGTGAGTTCCCCATCTTCTTTTATCAGTTGAAAATTTTAGATAGCTAAATTTTCAGTATATATTAGTGTCTTTAAAATAGTATATTTGTATTGTTTTTTCTATTTATCTTGGTTTCATGGCAGTTCCTCTTTATCTGTAGTATCTGATTCTTTGTTATTTTGGTGTGTGTTTGATAATCACCATGATATTTTTGTGGAACCTCTCACTCTTCCCTCCCTTGCATGCTTTGTCTTCTTATAGCTTTTTCTTTGCTTACAATTTTCAGATATTAGGAACTGGATTCGCAACATTGAACTACATGCTTCTGATAATGTTAACAAGATATTGGTAGGAAACAAGGCTGACATGGATGAAGGCAAAAGGGTATGTTGGTCTGTTTCTTAATATTTTTCACTATGTTGTCGGTTTTGTTTTCCATGTATTTTGCTCTTCTACTTGAATGCACACTTCTCGTTTCCCATTTTTTATCTATCACAAGAAAACCCCATATCAATGTTTTCAAAGAAAATAAATTCCTACAATGTGAATAATGTATTGTTCTATCCTTGTTTTCTGTCTTCCTAAATCATTTTCCCTTCACGTTCTCAGGCTGTGCCGAAATCCAAGGGTCAAGCACTTGCTGATGAGTATGGGATCAAATTCTTCGAAACTGTAAGTCACACATGCAGACGTCAAAATAAATTTAGCTACTGAAACTATGCCAGTATTTACTAGAAAAAACAAATGTGTATTGCAGAGTGCAAAAACAAATCTAAATGTGGAAGACGTTTTCTTCTCAATTGCCAGGGATATAAAACAAAGGCTCGCTGACACCGACTCGAAGGCTGAGGTATTTAGAATTTGAAAAAGAGAGAAATTCATGAAAAGCTCATCTTGTTCGATTTAATAACGTTTGCTTTGTGTGGCAGCCTACTACAATTAAGTTCAATCCACAAGATCAGGCTGGTGGAGCTGGTCAAGTTGCCCAGAAGTCTGCTTGCTGTGGTTCGTAAGAAAATAGTCTGTGTTTGCAGCTGACAGCTTGTCTTAGAAAGAGAAGAAAAAAAGAAATTACTATTGGTGATGACACAATTGATGCTTGTAGTTTTCTCTTCTATCATTTTTTTTCGACATTTGTGTTAACGTGCGAAATGTAGTTATTATTAACAGCATTCTATTTGTGGGTTTAGTCCTCAGTCCTCACTCCATCTCCATGCATTTTCTTGTACACTTTTTTCTTTTGTCTTCCTCTTCTGCTTGGTTGCTCCTCTTATGTACGAAGAGTGCTGAATATGTTATTCCCTTTTCATGATGCTACTTAACTATTGAACATAGTTTACTTGCTTAGAATGAATTGTGTCATGTGGCAGTTATCTTTAAACGAGGTCCGTATGAATTTGAGTTTGAGGTGTCGTATCATCTCATGGTTACTACGTAGAATAAACTTGATTCTTCTCTGAATAGCTCTTGTCATGTTTATGGTTGGTGTCGACTGCTTAGTTCCATTCCGAACTCAATCAGAAGGCTTGACGTGCAACTGCTATCGAATTTTGGCTAACATGTGGGGGAAAGCGTGGTTGATGAACTTAAATTTATGTGCCTTTAAGTTATTAGTACTCATATTGCATTAATTTTTTTTCCAACGCTGTATTGCATTAAATTTGTTAATGAAATATTTA
>CAODLS010911536.1:0-12198 GCA_948243855.1 Flueggea neowawraea | reverse complement strand
AAAATTAAGTTTGATATGTAACATTCTATATGTTGTCGTGAATGCTTTACTTGAGTAACCAAACACCTAACTTTAGTTATCAAAGCAATCCAGAGACCAGAAGCAAACTGGAATGACAGAGTCGAATGAGAACATATATTAACTCGAGTTATCATGTTAAATAACTCTAGTTGAATTGCATATACATAACTCGAGTAAACTGAAAGATTAACTCGAGTTAAATGACTTGTCCAGACAAACCAAGTGTCCCGAAGAAAAATCAGTCATCAGACCTGAAAATTCAACTCGAGTAATATTAGTATCTAACTCAAGTTGTGAAGGGCTCAAATAACTCGAGTAAAAAAATCAACAACTCGAGTAAGAAAGATGTCTAAAAGCTGCAAATCAAGTACTACAACTTGAGTAAGATCATTCATAACTCGAGTTGTAAAATGCCATACAACTCCAGTTAAATAAAGGCTAACTCGAGTTAAATGAAGGATAACTCGAGTTAAAATATGACTAACTCGAGTTAAATAGTCTGAAAAAAATTTAACTTCAGTAAACACCTGTATAACTCGAGTTACAACTTGGAGACAAAGCTTGACATAACCTATTATCAAATGTCGATGTTCCAACGGTCAGAAAACATGGATAACTCGAGTAAGCATGAAAAATAACTTGAGTTACACATTTTAGAGGTCATCTTCTATAAAGGATAATTCGAGTAAGATGAAAAGATAACTCGAGTTAAAGGCTACGTCAGAGCATTAAATGAAGGATTGCTCTATCTCACAAAGGCTACATTCAATCCTCCAACGACCATATCAACTTGAAAATCTATAAATAGCCTCAATACACATCAGAGAAGTAGTTGTTAACCATTGGCAAACATCTTACAACAACATCAAGATTTCTTGTGCTCAATCTTGCAAATCATTCATACACTTCTCAAGAGGGTTTTACACTCGCAAATTCATTGTTGCTTGAGAGTGTTCATTATTGATTTCGTTCTTCATTGTCAATCATATCTTTGTATTTGAGAGAGGAATATTTTTCTTGTTTGTCTGGAAAACAAAGGTTGTATTGGTAGAGGTTTAATCTTACACCCATTGAAGCAAGAGGTTGTATTGGTTTAATCTTGCACCTTTGAAGCAAGAGTTTGTAGAGGTTTAATCTTGCACCAATTGAAGCAAAAGTTATAGTGGATTCAAATTCTCAATGGGAAGTTTGAGGAGTGGACGTAGGCTAAGAGGGTCGAACCACTATACATCGCGGATTTGATTTCTCTATCCCTTCTCTCTTTACATTATTATTTGTGTGAATTGGATAAATTACTCTTACTTTCCTTTAACTTATTTTGAATATTTTGATAATTGCAAAAACATTTTCAAACAAGTTTTAAAAGTAAAAAAATCCAATTCACCTCTCTCTTGGATTGCCATTTCGGGCCAACACATTTAATGATGAAGATCTTCCTTTCAATTATTTATTAAAAACCCAAAAAAAAAAAAAAAAAAACAAAACCATGCAATTGAGGTTGCTTCTCGCAACATGCAATTGACATTTGGAGGCGACCAGTAGTAGCATACCCCTGTTGGACGTTACCATGCAGGCATTACCTCTCCGCTACGGAATGTTCCAGATCCATAGTTACACTGGAAGCGGACTTAGGTCCGTGCACTAGTGTGGTCACCGTAACACCTCAGTGAGACAAGTTTCTAGGGGGGACATCTTGCTCTATTGCGCGATACGGATCGTCGACTGTCAGAGTTACTTGGTTTGACGTCGCTTCCACTCGAACCTGCGTCGTGCGAACAAATGTCATTCCCCCTTCCGCCAGGCTACCCTGACGGGGTAAGAAGGTTCAGCATTTAAATTAGGTTATAAAATACTTCTTATATTCTAGGTATAATTTTGTACTCTAGCTTTTGATATTTAGATTTCCATTTTAATAAATTGGTAAGATTATGTGCATCGATAATTTTTTCTTACAATTGAAGTTATAAACAATCTTTAACTTATTAAGATACAATATTTATAATAGTAGATTTTAATAATATTATTAATACTATTTGTATATCCTAATTATAGTATGTTATTTCCTAAGGTTGTAGATTTTCTTACAACCTTTCTACAACCTTAAATTGTCAACATGTGTTGTCATGATATAGGGTCGTAGGCGTTTCTTGTTAAAAAAGAAAGTGTACATTTTCTTGCACAGAAGCAGGATTAGTTTACAGCTAACATACAATTGATTTATAAATAAATCATGTCAGCTCATCTTTTAACTGCATATTATTTCGTAATTATTAATTGCCTTAATTCACTGAATATCAATATTTTTGGCGACTATCCTAATTAACACTCAGATTTAATAATTGAATTACACTACCAATATCTTGTGAATAAACCTTACTATCATACAAATGGCAACAAATCTAATTGATATAGAAAATAATGCATTTAAATTTTAGATCTATTACATCAACATGCTTTGAAGTATTCTTATTTCTATTAATAGCATCGCCACCTTTTAAATGCCTATGGCCAACCTCTTAATTATTTATTGGTATTTTTTTAATTTTCCAAATTAAAATACAAATAATCTAGGAAATTATAGAATACAAAGTAAAAAAAAATAGAAGTTATAAATTAAACACAAAATAAAATAGTGAAAAAGATATACCCTCTACCAACTTGTAAAGTCAACCTAAATAAGTTAGCAACGTATAATGTGAGTTCAATCTAGCTGATTCAAAGCAGCTAGTTGGTCATTTTTCTTAAAAATAATAGTGCAGAAGATTGTGAAATCCAATGTACCAAAAAACGATTGTGAATTACAAAATAATTAAATTTAAGTCCTTATTGACAATTAATTATATAAATAACATTAACAACGCATGCATCGACAACAATTGTTTATCAAAAAAAAAACATACACAACAATTAAAGGAGTAAAATTAGAATTTGAACATAACCACACGGATCAAGCTAGCTATTGAGAGTGATAAGAGAGATTTTTCTATGACCCCTCATTTGATCTTAATTATGTGATATTCTGTTACTGTTTTGTGTGCAAGAACTTAACTTGCTAAGAATATTTTGTAATATGTGTTCTCAGATATTGTGATTTCGTTTTTTATTATTTCATTACTGTTTGTATTAATATAGAAATAATAAAATCTTTATTGGATTGTAACATACGCTTTTTCAAATAAAAACGAGCTAGCACAAAGATCTAGAGTAGTAGAATATTAATAAAATATTGGCAAAACCAATTATATTTCTATTTATATAGTTCAAACTAAACAAGAAAATAAAATTTATTAGTAAATAGATTCTATGAATCGAAAAATCACTTGTCATGTTTGGTTTTATGTAAAAAATGGCTTGTCATGTCTGGTGTTATGGAATCCAATTGGAATCCACACGATTATGTCTGGTACAATCATAAATAGTAAATCATTTACTTTTTTATGAATATTTTTAGTTAGAATAAGCAGATTCACCCAACGAGTCATGGGAGGGACTCGAGGGAGGGAGGGAGACTCCTCTTCTTTTGCACCTTCTATCATCTTGTCTAGTTTTCATCTTCACGCAACACTTAGACACTGTTTCGATGACAGAATTTGGGCATGGAACTGTCCCAAATTTGAATTGGACCCAACAAATTCCTATTCTCTTGCTTGGATTCAATAAAGAAATTCTAATTTCAAGTCTCAAAACAAATCCATAAAATTATGATCAATTCCTAATCTAACACCTAAAAATTCTCAATTCCAATACTTCTCCCCCCCTCTCTCTCCCTCCCTCTAAAAATATATTTAATTATTTAATATTAAATTTATATTAAATAATTAAATATTTAATCTATTTTAAATAATTATTTAATAATCAATTCTAATTTTGATCATATTCTAATCTTGATTCAATTCTAATTATGTATATTATCTAAATATCAGAATTTTAATTTTAATTCAATTCCATTTATGTGTAAAATATTATCCAAACATAAAAATTCTAATTTTGATTCAATTCTAATTTTAAGAAAATTGAAATTACAATTTCAATTCTAAATTCCAATACAATTCAAACAGATTCTTTGATCATGAAATAATCTCACATCTCTGACTCTCTAATGCACGGGGTGCCAATAAGCTAGTCTACATATTAGACCTTGAGTGCCTAGAAGCTAGTCCACAATTAGTTGAAATAATGAATAAACCTCTACATTTGAGTTTTCAAACCAATGCATAAAGTGACGGGCAAATCGTTGCATAAAGTGATGGCAAACCTGTATTTGAATTAGAAACCCACTGCATAAAATAATGGGAAGACTACTGCATCAGATAGTCTAGTGCAGCAATTAGCACACCACTGGAAGCCTCTGCAGAATCATTGCATTAGCCTGATGTAATGAGTATTGATCGGATGCAACGGCTGAGAAACCATTGCATTAAGGTTTAGACTAAATTATTGTAGTCTATCACTGAATCTGAACCGATGCGTAAAATCATTCATGTTGTAGTGTAGGGTGGTGAAGAAAAGCAACTAGAAGAAAGAGAGGTGATGAAAAGTTGGGAAGTACATTCATTTGGAGAAAGATGTTCATTGATTATTGTTTATTTTACCACTACAAAAAAAAAAATCGTCCGGCAACCAAAGGCATTCGAGCTAAATTGGACTGACAGTGAAAATTTCCTCACTTAAAAAGGCCATGATAAATTTATTGGACCAAGTGTTTGGTCACATTGCAAATCTCATCTTAGTTTTGATGGATGAGCAAAACGATTAAACATAACGTTAAATGATCAAAGCAAATGCAGAAATAAGTAAAGACATTCTAACTCATCAATAAGAAAAACAAATAAGACAAACTTGCGTATTAAAAGAGGGACACATGCATCTTACACTAAAGAGAAGCTACTAGATGCAAAATGAGGAAATTCTGACATAGAACTCGCTTAAGCAGGAGGCATACACGTGCATCCTACTATAGTCAAAATTCATAAGAGTTGACCATGGGCTTACATAACTTATGCTATACATTCTCGTCCTATACCAGCGTGAAGTTGAAATCTGTACTTAGAAGATTTTGAAATCAGTAGAATTTATATATGGAGATTTCAAAGTTTTGAATTTGAAGTGAAACAAGACATACATCATGACCTCTAAGTTAGCGAGCGTCCCTTACGACAGTGCCAAACCACAATCATCCTTAGTCACCCTCCTTTTGAATTACACGCAGATGTGTCTAAAGTGGGGATTGGTGCAGTGCAGAGTCAGAGCAGCAAGCTTGTTGCTTATTTCAGTGAGAAGCTGTCTGGTTTGAAGCTGAGATGCAATACTTATGATGTAGAATTCTATACTGTGGTGCGAGTTGTGAAACATTAGCATCACTACCTGTTTTATTCTGTACACTTATGATGAGGCGTTGAAGCACTTGCATACTCAAGATAAAGTTTCTGCTAGACATGCTTCATGGGTGGCTTACATAGAATGTTTCATTTTTATTGTGAAACATAAATCTACAAATAAAGTGGCAGATGCATTGAGTAGGAGGAAGAGTCTCTTGAGTAGAATGATTATGGAGGTACCTGGTTTTAACTCTTTCTCTAGCTTACTTGAGACTGACCAACCTTTTCTGGAATTTTGCAAAATTAAGAGGTGGTGAGAGGACAAATTTCATCTTGCAGGATAGGTTTGTGTATAAAAGAAACTAATTATGTATTCGTGATTGCAGTTTGAGGCTGCAAATTATTAAAGAGCTGCATGGTGAAGGTCATGTGGGGCATGACGAAACATTACAATTGGTGTAGTCTTCTTATTTTTGGCCAACTATTTGCAAAGAGGTGGAGAGCATGTGCAGCGTTACAAAATCTATCAAGTTTCAAAGGATACAGCCACAAATGTTGGGTTGTATATTCCATTGCCAGTTCTTATGCAACCTTCGGTTGATATGAGTATGTATTTTGTGTTGGGGTTGCCGAGAACATAGCAATGTAATGATTCCATATATGTTGCTGTTGATTGTTTCTGTGAGATAATGCATTTTATTCCTTACAAGAAGACTATAAATGTTGTTCATGTTGCTCAATTATTCTTTTGAGATGTGTATTTATTGCATGGCTTTCTAGCATCAATTGTTTACGATAGAGATACCAGATTTTTCAGTCACTTCTGGCGTAGTTTATGGAGGATGGTGAATGCTTAGTTGAATTTCAATAGTGCTTATCATCTACAAATTCATGGGCAAACAGAAGTTGTGAATCGTTCTTTAGGCAATCTGTTGAGGAGCTTGATTGGTAAAAACATGAAGAGTTGGGCTTGAAGTTGAGTGGGGACAAATTTTCTCATAACCATGTAGTTAATCACAGTATTGGTTTCAGTCCATTATAGGTTGTATACTTTGTTGTCCCTTGATGTCTTCTTGATTTGCTGCATTTGCCTAGTAAAATGAAAATACATGGAAGGCAGAAGATTTTTATTATAGGCTTGTAGGAAGTTCATAAGGTTGTTCATGATAATTTACTGAAAGCTGTTGGAAGATAAAAAGAAGCTACTGATAAGAAGTGAAGACATGGAGTTCGATGTTGGTGATCATGTGTGGGCAGTTCTTACAAAGGAAATCTCTTTGTTTGTAATTATAACAAACTAACAACTAGAAAGATTGGTCTAGTAGAGATTGTTGAGAATATCCATCCTAATGGTTATCATTTGATGCCAAGTCATATTAGTATTGAAGATGCGTTCAATGTTAATCATTTAATTCCTTACACTGGTGATTCGTCGGGTGAATTATATCCATCCTGGGGAGAATGATGCCGTCCAAGAAGCTTCAACGTACGATGAAAGTGTGAGGTTTTGTATGTAAAGATGGAAGTTACATATGCAACATGTGAGCTTACGTATGCAAGGGTAAGCTTACATACGCAAGGAATAAAAGACAAAGTTGGAGATATGATCGTTTGACATGGCAAACATTTGAATCGACTTAAAACCCGGAGAATGTTCAAACTCAATGGTCATATCAAGGAGGCGCTATGTCTACAACAAGTTGGTTAAACACGCAATATGGGTTTTACGTACGCAATCGTTTCGTTGAGTACACAAGCATCGGGGTTGAAAAATTGTCAAAGCTACTGGATTCAGATGGCACGAAAGGTGCATACACAATGCATCTCTTATGTATGCAATTTAGAATTTTGCATGACCTTACGGACGCAAGCATTTGTATTGGTACATAATTTGGAAATGGATGAAGCTGTTACTTACGCAAGGCAAGCATTACTACGCAATGGAGCTCCGCAGAAACATTAAATGCAAGCTTTTTGGAGCTACAACAACTTGCAAAGGTATGAATAAACGTCCTATAGTTCAAAATCATTAAGAGGATACACATGCACTTATTGTAAACATCTACTAAACTTCAAGAGCATTAAAATTGTCATGTGTGGGTAGTTAAGAGCATTCATCATTCATGTATAGTTATTAATGCTCTTGTCAGATACTGTGAACTTATTATTTGTATTCAAATCACTTGTAATCTTTGAAAAAGTGTCTTGTAAGCAAAGAAATTACAAGAAAATGTTTAGCATCGTTGTTCCTTAGAGAAAACAACTAGATTAGGAAGAATTCTCACTTAATTAGAAAGTGATATTGAGAAAGATTCTCACTATCCCTAGAAAATGATTAAGATTATAAAGGTTCTCACTCAAAACTGATTATGTACTTGTGAAGGCTTTTGGGAGGTAAGATAGTGAAAAATTCTAAGTGTTGAGATTTAGGTAGTGACTGTAGACAATGGAGTTATTGAATCATTATAAATCAATTGTGTCAACTTTTTCTTTCCTATTCTATTTACTTACAAGCTTCCACAACAACATCAAAGGTTCCACAATCCAAGAAACTTCAAGAAAATCAAAGAAACGAAAAAGAGATCAACAATGTGCCAATCCACACTATTCACCCCTTCTAATGCGAACACCGATTCTTAATAATCGACATGCCTCCTCTTGCTTGAAGGCCACACACATGGGAAATCACGTTTTTCGAATTCCAGCCACAAAGATTCAACCTTTCACTCATATTTCACGTTCAAATGGTATACCAATCATTACCACACATCAAAAACACTTAATCTATGTAAAACAAATCCTAAAAATGCAATCGTTGACACAAAATTAACTTCAACAAGCATCTTTATGCACCAACTAACATATTTCAACACAACTAATAACCGAGCACCAAAAGCTATGATTTTTATTTTTTTTGTTTACGTCCAAAGCATTATAAACAAGTTGTATTCATCATCTTTGACACCAAAAAAATGCTTTTCCTAAGCTCCTCCTTTAGATTTGGATTGAAAATCACTCTAACACCTATTAAATACACCAAAACTCTTCACTTTAACATAAACCATTTATGAAACAATCTAAAACAAAAGTTAAGGATGAAATTTCTTACTCCAAAACGTGTCAAACAAGCTTAGGATCAATAAGAAGTGTAATATATGCAAAATGATCTGATCTTGATCAATGGAGAAGATTAGTGAGTAATATAATTAGGTTCTACCTAAGGGTATCTTGTAGTGTTTTAGGCATCGTGTGAAAGAAGTGGTACGGTAGAAGTATCGATGGTCGATGCTCGTCGTGGAATGAAGACACGTATCGATGGTCATTTTTGTTAGAGTGTGGCAACTAATGAGATGCTGCCACATGCCTTGCCACCAGCCGAACATGCGTCTTCCACCCTCAAACCCTCACATTTAGGCGCCCAACTTCCCTGATTTAATTCTTAACTCGATTTAGATCCATCCTTATCATATCTAACCGTCTTTATACCCTATATGATATTAATAAACTAGATGCAAATAGGATTCTTAACCACTCAAACTAAATCGAAGTGTCAGTTATAACAATTATTTCTGCTAATATAATGTTGAATGTGGAATTTGCTCAGACACTGAGACTCAAGACCGTATTTTAGTCTATTGTCACTTGGCTTATTCTATTTGGAATCGATTCCTTCACATGATGAGAACCACAAATTACAACTGCCTTCTTTGAGCAATGGTTAATAGCCATTACATGTTAGGGGGGGGAAAAAGTTTTTTAGGTCACTTTATAGCAGCTCTTACCATGGGGAGTGTGGAAAACCCGAAACTAATGTGTTTTCAACAATGTTGCTGCAAATCCAAGAGAAAAAATTATTTTCATGTGCTTTAATTAGATGTGCTTCTCTATTGAATCATAAAAATAGGCGATTTGTATTTTAGGGGGATTGATGTGTATAGATGCGCTAACACTATTTTTATCTTGAGACAATTGTAGTTCTTTGTAGGTTTCTCTCGTTACTTGATGTCGTTGCTTTGTAGTATAAAGAAAGCATCTCCAGTAGTTTCCTTGCTTTTCCTAATCCACTGCTTTATGGATTAGATGAGTAAAACTTACGAATGATATGAAAAAAAACATTTATAAATGACTTTTATGTTCGATGTACAATAATTTAAAATGTGTAGTTTACTTGAACTCTATATAATTATATTTTATAATAAAGTTGCCTAAATGCAACAACAAAATTTATAGTTGGAGAAATATTATGAGTTTCAAGGTTTTCAAGTGACATGCTTCTAGGTCAATAGCTTAAACACCTTAGCTACACAAGTTTAAAAATTGGGTTCCTCTTAAGCTCCTGTGCTTCTAGGCTTCAGTGCTAATGCTCTCTTTAGCTCCTTAGCTCCTGAACAGAAAGCAAGGGGAAGGGACAAGGAATGTCACTTCTAGTCTGACTATTCGACACTTAAGTCAGTTCTTTGTCTCAAATGATACTTAATTTCCTCTTTAAGAAGCCAAAGTAGGTGTGAAAAATCTTGTATTAAACTCAAAATCTTTATCTTGTATATTATATGAAATCCTCAAATAAATATTAAATTTAATCTTATCATATTATAAATTACCTCTTAATATCCCTAAGCAGACTTCTTCTCTATTAATGAATTCTATTATCCATTATTGCTAAATCTATCGGAGTATCTAATCATTCTCTAAAAGTTGATTTTATTATTATCTATATGACACCTATATGTATCCAACGTAAAGTACTATGTACTTCTGGTTTTTTTTTTTTGTCATTTACCTTGAATATCTCTTGATCAATTGCACGTCCCTTGCCTTGTCAGGGCCATGAGTATTCATACAACAACACCTTAAAGAGGATAAGAGCAAAAAAATAAAATCTTATTCCTTGATCTGAATAGAGAAGAATCCTCTTCAATATATACAAGTACAGACAAAAGAAAAACTAGGAATAAATTAATAAAATAGGAAGCTAAATATATGGTCACAAATGGTAACCAAGATTAACCAAATTAAGCTAAATTAGCCATTGGAGACATTCTTGGAAGGAGCCGTTGGATTTCCTTCTTGTCTTCGAAGGAGCCGTTGGAGACATTAGTTGTATTTCCTTCTTGATACGAATTAGACTTCGCAAGATTGCTTGGACGTTCGTTTCCTTCTTCTTCACCTTTTTTTAAGTTGGAAGGAATGATGAAATGAACTCCAAGCTTGTCTCAAAAATTTTGAAATGAAACTTTAGCCAATGGTTTTGTAAATATATCTGCTATTTGCTAAGGAGACCAAACAAATTGAGCAATTAAATTACCAAGAGCCATTTTGTCACGACTCATAGTCGAGCCCGTGACCAGCCTATGAGGTGGATCGTCTTTGGAAGCCCGATCCATCCCGCACAAGCCTCAGAGTACTGATATTCTACCCGACTTATCAAATATTTATTAAAACATTTATAAATGAAATAAAACCATATATATATATATATATACATATATATATGTACAATATAGCAAAATATCAGTAAAATAGAAATCATCGTTAAAAATAAAATAAAAATCCCAAAATACAATAAAAAGTGTAGCTCACTATCCCAACAGTAGTCCAATGTAGAGCTCTATGATAGAACTAAGTAGAGTCCGAACGAGGGCACTCACTATAGTCAAAAGGGGTGCCTCACTAGGATCGAGATACGTGTCAGATGTTGAGTATCCAACAATGTCACCTGTAAAAGAGGATAACAATAGACAACAGAAGAAAAAATGGTAAGAATCCCTAGTGAGGAAACAACAGGTCAGACCGCTTCATATGTGTATCACAAAAACTGGTTTGAAATCCTTTTTCAAAATACCGCACACATATATAGATACCATATAGTATACACACTATATACATAATACAGTTTCTGAAATTCGTTTTACCAAAATGTGCGCATCGTAATATATAACATGCATTCAGACAATATATATATATATATATATATATATATATATGTATGTATATGTACTTGTGCATTCATAGTACGGGACCAGAACAGACAGAGAAATAGCAGTGTGGACTCCGCCACTAAACTGCTCAGAAAACGAGTATATCTGACCGGATATACGGTCACCCCATTACCGTGGTGACTAGGACCTTGACAGAGCATTGGTATACCAAAGGCTACGTAGCTCGTAGCTAGGTGTCCCCATATTAGATTGATACATACATAGTATTCCATACAATCATGCGTATCAGAGTTATTATTATTCCATCATTTACAAAATCCTCTTGTATATATATATACCAATACATGTACCTTATTTTTTTCGTAACAAAACGTTAGTTATTAATAATTACATATCCACATTATTAATTAACCTAATACTTATTAGTCAAAATTCATGTCATAGCCAGACATATCAAAAATAGCATACTTAATTTTGAAGACACATCCTATGTGTCTGAAGCTGCTATTTCACTCACCTCGTATCCAAAGCTGCGGATTCAGTCAAACACAGCTCATGAGTGGCTGCTCATGCTGGCAGACACACTGAGCTATACAGATACAAATAAAACAAATATCAATATATGGTACTGTGGCGATACCGATGTATGACATGCAAATGCAAATGTAGACCCCTCAAAGTCACTAAAAATATATCGAGAGTGAAGCCATCATCCTCGACCCAAAATATACAATTTACGTAAAATTATAGTTTGGTCTCCGACCAGTGTAAAATTATGTTTTAGTCCCTGAGACTCGACAAATTATAAAATTGTCCCTGAAGGCTGTTGGGGTTACTAACTGGACATCTATAAGTCAGAATCACCAAATTCTATCCCAAACTCTTAAAAATCGTGATTTACGAAACGTCATGATTTGGTT
>CAODLS010911134.1:0-17797 GCA_948243855.1 Flueggea neowawraea | reverse complement strand
TTTTTTTTTTGTATTTGAATTGGTTCTTTGTGTTGGTTTTATTGATTGGTGGAGACTCGAAATGGGTTGGCTTCATTTTGGGGTATTGTGGATTGCTTGGGTAATTTTATGTTAAATGAGGGAAATTGTAGATTCCTCTGTGATTATCTATTCTGAGATTTGTGTTGAAATTTGGGAACTTCGGTTTAAATTTGGAACTGGGTTTGTTTTCTTTCACTGCTTTTTTTGTCTCATTTTGTGGTTGCTTGCTTCGAGGGATACTTGCAAATGATAAAAAAGTGGTTTTTGGCTCATTGTAGGTTTGAATTTCATCTCAGAAGCCATTCGGGGTGTTGCTTAGTTTTCATTTCGTTATGTGATGTGGTTGTACTGGCTGGTTTTTGGATATAAAGGGTGTATAGAGGTATAATTGATGATTGTATTAATTCATCAAAATCAGAAATTGCTTGGAGAATTACAGATTAATAGCTAAAATAATTGATTCGGTTATTGATTGGTCATTTCTTTAAACAACTTAAGATAGAGAAATTTCTCTTGAAAAGTCATGGAAGAGTAGCATGGAAGGTCTTTTTGCCAGTACCTCTGTATAACATTTTAAATTGGGTCATTTCGAAGTTTGTTTTCTCTCTCTTTGTCCCCTTCGATTATCAGGCATGTGGTAAGGGCGCTTGTTTGCAGAATAGTTTCTAATTATATGGTTCTGCACTTGACTTTTCATCTTTACTTTGCATTACTAGACATATGATATGAGTGAAGGATGCAATGATACTGTTGATTTCAAAGCTTTGTAGTGCTGTTTCATATTCTTGATTTCCATCCTTTTGATTGATTGGTCGATGATTGATGGAAAAAAGTCAATTTTCATTTTCTGCTTATAATTAAACAGGGAGGCTTAGATTGAGGTGAGTAGAAAATGAAAATTTATTGTTTGGCATTGGTACTGTTGCTATTGCCTCTACTGGTACGAGTAACATACATAATAATTGTGGATGATGCATGAATCTCCTTGAGAATGTATGAAATAATGGTTTGACTACCTTCTTTTACATATGAGAAGATGATATGCACAAAAGATAATAGCTGCATGAGAGCCAGGCTTAACTATCATTTTTGTGCATATGAAAAGTGCTTCAGTATGCAAATCTAATATATTATAGCATGTTGGATTGAAATAGGAAGCATAACTAATTTTGACTGTTAAGATGGACCTATCCCGTTTAGAAACTTATATATGTATGTATTGTGCTGTGCTAATGAAGCGTAATTTGTTCAAACAGTTAATCTTTCTTTTGACTTGCAGGCCCTGGAATGTGGAATCTTTTGAGGAAAGAGAACGTTGTTGATGAGCAGAAGAAAGTGTAGCCTAATTTTGAATCACAATGGCTCCTGGAAGCAGTTCTTGCAAAGAAGTTATTGAATCACATCCTTCAATTTCTGATTATGACACAGCAGCAGCAAAAGCAGAGAGTAACAGTACACCAGCAAAGGGTATAATAAGTTTGGGTGGGAAGCATGGACTTTACTCGAACAATGGTGTGCACGAGCTCCTTGAGTGTCCTGTCTGCACAAATTTAATGTACCCTCCGATTCACCAGGTTTGTATTGGAATGTTGTATGTCTGCCCTTCCTCTAGCGATATTTGCATGACCTTTGTATGTTGTTGCTCAACACATTCTCCTTTCCGCTGTTACTTTTAGTCTTGATTCGCTCTTTTTGATCTTTACAGGGATCGTTAGTTTTTAGGAACTTAAGGTTTGCTTGTCACTTAGTGAATTTAGGGACAGTAGACTAATAATAAAGGAATTTTGTGGTTATAGTCATGGAATCAAGTTTGCATATGGCTTTATGATGCAGATCATGAACTGGTGTTGGGGGCATGGGTGACTAGGAAAGTTATTCAGGACTGAAATAATTTTGTAGTTGAACTTGTGATTTCTGAATGCTGACTAGGTTCTGTTAGCTTTCCCAATTGAGGAAAATAAATAGTTTTACTGCTCTTTATTCTTCTATGTGTTCCAAAGTTAATGAATGTAATTGACTTATATGCTAAATGTCATTCCTCTTGTCTGACTCCTATGATAAAGTGCCCAAATGGACATACATTATGTTCAAACTGCAAGATCAGAGTGCACAACCTTTGTCCTACATGCCGCTATGATCTTGGAAATATAAGGTGTCTGGCTTTGGAGAAAGTTGCGGAATCATTGGAGCTGCCCTGCAAATTCCAGAATTTGGGATGTAATGACATTTTCCTATACTACAGCAAGCTTAAGCATGAGCAACATTGCCGATTCCGTCCGTACAGTTGCCCTTATGCTGGGTCTGAGTGTTCTGTCACTGGTGACATTCCGACCCTTGTTTCCCATCTCAAGGATGATCACAAGGTTGATATGCATGATGGCTGTACCTTCAATCATCGTTATGTCAAGTCAAATCCACACGAAGTCGAAAATGCCACATGGATGCTGACGGTGAGTTTTTGGACTGTTGGTTCTTGTCATGGTGGTGCATTTTGAGAGAGACATTTTAGATTAAGGACTTGCTTTTGAGTATGTTCAACTCCCACTAAGATTGGAGTTCTCAATTTTGAACACTTGAGACAACTTTAGTATCAATAAATGAGTTGCACTTGGCCTTTCCCAATTCTATGCCTTTAGGCAGTTTTAATACTTTTGCATGAAAGTGTTCAATTGTTCTAATGGTGATCTTTTGTTAGGTCTTCAATTGTTTTGGAAGACAGTTCTGCTTGCATTTCGAGGCTTTCCAGATGGGAGTGGCCCCAGTATATATGGCATTTCTACGTTTTATGGGTGATGATAACGAAGCAAAGAAGTTCAGCTACAGCTTAGAAGTTGGCGGGAATGGCCGTAAGCTAATATGGCATGGCATTCCGAGAAGCATTCGTGACAGTCACAGAAAAGTTCGTGACAGCCAGGATGGACTTATCATTCAGCGGAATTTGGGCCTGTACTTTTCGGGAGGGGATAGGCAAGAGCTAAAGTTGAGGGTTACCGGACGTATATGGAAAGAAGAATGAGATATAATGAGGCGATTGTACAGTCTGCAAAGTTTAAGAGATCAATTCTCTTCATGTGGCAGAGGATGAAGCAATTGTATTCTGCTTTTGTTTTCTGTTGTATTTACGTTCTGTTTGAAATCGATTGGTCTTTTAAAATTTATCCTGTCAGTGCAGCTGCATTGATCATATTCCGGCCGAGTCGATGAGTAGGAATTTCCAAAATTCAGCCTTTGATTAGTGGCTGCAGAAGTTCTATGCAGCGAAAATGTATGAGTAGTTGAAATATTTCAGCCGCTACAGCCATCATTTACTTTTTACATTCTGAGATATTCAATTACAGGACTCAGATTCGGTCGAGAATGAAATGAAAATGAGATCCACTCTTTCTTCAGCTTTCACATCCAGTTTCTTGAACTCCTGAAGCCTCCAGAAGACGCTGAAAGTGTTGCAAATGCTATATTCTGTATTAAACCGCGCCATGTTTCTGTGAAGAAGATATATTTAACCAGAACTTTAACATGTATATGAAAGCGACTTTTTCTTCTCTTAACAAGACCCTATTCGAAGTCTCTCTCTCACACACACACCCACAAAAGACCCTATTCAAGGGAAATATGCCAAATTCTCGACAGCTAAGTAAAGGACTCGTTGAATTGATCTTTCATGCTGTGTTTCATATAATTTGGTTGAGCGTCTTACAAGAATGCATGAACACAAATGTTTATTATTTGTTTTTAATGCAAATGTTTGTTTATTTGTTTTTAATTTAATTTTATCAAAATCGAACCTTCGACTCTTTTACATTGTAGATTATTCTATTAACCATTTACATGAACAAAAAACGTTAGATGTACTTCCTTTATCCTATTTGATGTGAGAAATCATTTTTTATATTCCAAAATGAATGAGGCAATCCACATTTTACAGTAATATTTATTTTATACCATTATTTATTCATTTTTGAATTTCAAAAAGGTATTACTATAGTTTTTTTGAATTCAGGTATTAATACAGTTATATATACAAAACATGCATTATTCCGAAAAAAAAAACAAGTTTAAACCAATAAACACGGGTGTTCAAGCTGTTAAAATTGTTATTTGGTCCGTTATTATTGTTAAAAAGTGGAAAATTGTATGGCTCCATTGGGTCAACACTTGACCAAGTTTTTATAACAAAACATAAAAATTGAATTGAACTAATTTTGTTTGATTTTATTTCAAGTTTGGGTTCAACTTGAAGTTCTTTCTAGAAAATTATTTGAATTTATGTATTGGATCTCTTGACCATCATGTCCTAAATGATTTATGATCTAATTCATAGGAAAAAGAGAAGAGGAAATGAGTTGCATGAAAGAGGAATGCATGGGATGTGCTATGCAAAAAGAAGGAACCTGAGGGCACGTCGAAGTGTATTCTACGTTTTAAGTTTGGATATGAAAATAGCATCTTCACCTAAACTCCATCTCTTATGAATCGTATTGGTTGGCAATGGGCACTCTATTGTCCATTCTATTCTTTGAAACAACCAATACTCTCTCCGTCCCCTAAATTTAGTATATTTTGTACTTGTTCCTAAATCAATGTCATTCTTTTATTCATTGTCTCTCGCTGACATCAACAAACCATTATCTCTGTCCAAAACAAAACAATCAACATCATTAACAACGTGGTTCATTTTTCTCTGTTTTCCCCTCTTCCTCTTCTTCTTTCGTTGCTTTGCCTATGTATTCATATTCGTTCTTTTCCTATTTCTGAGTTTGATCCCGTCTTAGGAGTTAGGTATGTATCTTCATGTTCACTTCTTGGTTCATTCATTAGTTCATTCATTCATTCGTATCCACTTTTAGACTTTCATCCAATCATATCTCAAATGTAAAATTCTCAAAATATTGGTTTTATTTCTGTCTCCAATGGAAATGCCGCCATGCAATATTTCCAAGAAAAAAAAGAAAGAAGAACAAAATCTTGGAATTGTGCGTTTTATTTTCTTGGTGCGTTTTGATGTTTTTACGTAATGTTGGTATATGGGGTTTTGAGATTTGCAGGACATTTGTGTAGAAGAAAAAAGAATCATATAAAAGTTGATATGTTCTGTTGCGGAGGTGCAGAGGAGGAACCTAATGGCCCCCCTACTAATCAATATACTGCCCCTCCCAAAGGCGGCAATCCTCATGTTGGTGGTAATTGTTTCCCTTTTTTTTTTTAATTTTCTTGGAGATTTTTTCTGTCAATTTTAAAATGTTTGCATTTTTTTGAAGTGTCAAATGCAAAATTGTCATGTAGTAATGCCTTTGATTTTTGTGTTCTTTAGACCATTTGAAAAAGACTTGAATGATTTTTTACATGTAGGATGATTTTCATAAAAGGTTGGTTACTAATATTAATTTGTAATGAAATTGTGTTGAGTTGTCACCAGCACTAAAGGGTCAATTTATGGTAATATTGTTTGATTTATGGTGTAATAGGTAGTGGGAGAGGAGGGCCAAGGAGTTCTGCCACAGCAAAAAGTGGAGCTCCACAGAAGGTTTTGCCAATTGAAATCCCAGCAATATCATTAGATGAGTTAAATAGGTTGACTGGTAATTTTGGTACAAAAGCTTTGATTGGAGAAGGTTCTTATGGGAGGGTTTTCAATGCCAAGTTAAGTAATGGTGTGGATGCTGCTATTAAGAAGCTAGATACCAGCACCTCACAAGAACTAGATTCTGATTTTGCAGCTCAGGTTAGAAAACAAAACTAATCCCTTTTCCAAATTACTTCTACCAAGAAAATATGCTATTTGCTGCAAAAAATTCCAGAAGTGCCTTTGTGTTAACTGTAACAATTAAAGAATGTTTTATTGCACCAAATACCAAAATGTTCGTAATGGTATTAAAGTTGTCTCCAGCACTGAGTAGTAAAGGGTTCAATTTTTAGAGAGAGCAAAGGGTATATAAAAGAAGAATGTTTTATAGCAAACAATGTTCTTAGAATGTTTTTATAGTAAACACTGTTTTTGAATCTTCTTCTGTGACCATGCAGTTATCAATGGTTTCTAGTCTCAAGCATGAGTATTTTGTGGAGTTGATGGGTTATTGTTTAGAAGCAAACAACAGAATCCTAGTTTATCAGTTTGCAACAATGGGTTCTTTACATGATGTCTTACATGGTATGTCAAGTTGAATTGTTGTTATGTCCTGAGCAACATTTTGTTTACATGAATGTTTAGATTATTGACTCATTTTTGTGTGGTTCAGGAAGGAAAGGAGTACAAGGGGCTGAACCAGGTCCAGTACTCAGATGGAACCAAAGAGTTAAAATTGCCTATGGTGCTGCAAAAGGTCTCGAGTACTTGCACGAAAAGGTTCAGCCTTCCATTGTCCATCGCGATGTCAGATCCAGCAATGTTCTTCTTTTTGATGATTTCAATTCGAAAATTGCTGATTTCAACTTGTCTAGTGCCTCTTCTGACACTGCAGCTCGACTGCATTCAACTAGAGTCTTGGGAACATTCGGCTACCATGCTCCAGAGTAAGCTTCCATCGGAAATTAGAGTATTAACGACTTTTTCCCCTTCTAATTCTAGCTTATAGTTCAAAGTTTTGATCAATGCTAGAATATGGATAGAAGTTACGATTGACTCTTGTTTCAAAATCCTTGATCTGTTACAGATATGCCATGACAGGACAGATAACTCAGAAAAGCGATGTGTATAGTTTCGGGGTTGTTCTTCTAGAGCTATTGACAGGAAGAAAGCCAGTAGACCACACGATGCCTAAAGGACAACAGAGTCTTGTAACTTGGGTGTGCCTCATTGCTCAATTTTTCTTTAATAGCATCTGTGATTTCAATGTTACCTCTAAATTCCAATTAGTCTTTTAAATTTGTAATCTTTGCAGGCAACACCGAGATTAAGCGAGGACAAAGTGAAGCAATGTGTGGATCCAAAACTAAACGAGTACCCTCCGAAGGCGATTGCCAAGGTTCGTACTTCTGTCTCATAGCAAAATTTTAGAATTGACAATGTATATATTCAACCACTTGAATTAGCGTCGAGTGACAACTTAACTAGTGAATTTTGAATGAAGCAATTGAATGTTCCTTATAAAGTATTTAACTGAACATAACAGTTGGCAGCAGTAGCGGCACTTTGTGTTCAATATGAGGCGGATTTTAGGCCAAACATGACAATTGTAGTGAAAGCTCTACAACCGCTTCTCAACTCAAAACCAGCAGGGCCAGACTCTCATGCATAACTGAAGTTGCTTCTGAATCAGTGGTCACAGCTTAAGAATTCCTGGTGTGGATTAAAGCAGTGTGTCAAAGGTGAAACACTTCTTGAGGGATAATAATTTATGTTGAAACAGAACTTGGAAGAATCAACATGGTTACTCTATTACTGTATTTGCAAGACAAAAACAACAGGAAAGACCATGTAAATACCAGCAAGAACTATTAGTCTTTATGGCTTTCTTCTGGTGGAATGTTTATTCATAGTAATTTCGCATTTTTCTTTATTGTTTGCTGTTTAGTCACAAAATTTGAAAGAGAAATGCATTCTTTATGGTCGATAGTTATAGTGTTGATGTTTGAAATGTTAAGAACATTAAAAAGAAAAAAGAGAAATTGTCGAAAAAAGAAGGTTGGTTGAGTAGTCTTAAGGGAATGCACGAGCACAAATGTTTTTTTATTTATTTATTTTAAATTTAATTTTATCAAGATTGGACTTTCGACTCTTTTAGGTTGCATATCCTTCTATTAACCATTTACATGAAAAAAAAATGTTAGATGTACTTCCTCTATCCTATATTATGTGACACAAATCATTTTTTATATTCCAAAATAAATGAGACAATCTACATATTTAACACTAATATTCTTTTTTCTTTTTTGAGTTTCAAAAAGGTGTTACTATCGTTTTTTTTTAACATTAATTGTTGAAAAGTAAGGGTGGAAGAGGACAAACAAAAATCTTACTTGAAATGGGACGAGAGGAGTGGAACACTTGAAACGCCTAACAAGTGTCATAGATAATAAATCTTAGTATGATCTTCTAAAGGATAAATTATGGGCATTCAAGCTTTTAAAATTTGTTATTTGGCAGTTATTATTGTTAAAAAGTAAAAAATTGTATGGCTCCATTCTGTTAACATTTGACCAAGTTTTTGTAACAAAATTTAGAAACTTAATTGAACTAATTTAGTTTGATTTTGTTGCAAAATTGGGTTCAAAAACATCAAAAACAACGTTGTTCATTTTCCCCTGTTTCCCCTCCTTTTCTTCTTCGTTCGCTTCTTTGTCTCTGTATTCATATTCATTCTTTTCCTATTTCTTATTTTGATCTGGTCCTAGGCAGTTAGGTATGTATTTTCATATTCACTTCTTGGTTCATTCATTAAACCCTTTATTCATATCCACATTTTGGGTTTCATTCAATCACATCTCAAATGTAAAATTCTCAAAATATTGGTTTTGTTTTCGTCTCCAATGGTGCTATCATGCAATATTTCCAAGAAAAAAAGAAAGACGAACAAAATCTTAGAATTACTTATTTAATTTTCTTGGTGTGTTTTGATGTGTTTACGTAATGTTGTTATATCGGATTTTGATGATTTGCAAACATTTGTGTAAAAAAAAAAGAATCATACAAAAGTTGATATGTTTTGTTGCGGAGGTGTAGAGAAGGAACCCAACAAGCCCCTTCCAATCAATATACTACCCTCCTAAAGGCGGCAATCCTCATATTGGTGCTAATCATTTCCCACTTTTTTCATTTTTTTGATATTTTTTCTATCAATTTCAAAATGTTTGTATTTTTTTAAGTGTCAAATACAAAAATTGTAATGTAGCAGTGCCTTCTGATTTTTGTGTTTTTAGACTATTTGAAAAAGACTTGACTGATTTTTTACATGTAGGATGAATGCCATAAAAGGTTGCTTACTAATGTTAATTTTTAATGAAATTGTGTTGAGTTGTCACCAGTGCTAAAGAGTCAATTTATGGTAATAATGTTTGATTTGTTGTGTTATAGGTAGTGGGAGAGGAGAGCCATGGAGTTCTGCTACAGCAAGAGTGGAGCTCCACAGAAGGTTTTGCCAATTAAAATCCCAGCAATACCATTAGATGAGTTGAACAGGTTGAATGGTAATTTTGGTACAAACGCTTTGATTGGTGAAGGTTCTTATGGGAGCGTTTTCTATACCAAGTTAAGTAATTGTGTGGACGCTGCTATTAAGAAGCTAGACACTAGCATCTTATAGGAACTAGATTTTGATTTTGCAACCTAGGTTAGGAAACCTAAAACTAATCTTGTAATTTATTGTCTGTTCCGACTAGGTTCTTTGTAGCCTTCCTTTTGATTCTGTAATGATTTGGAGTGCTCGAGGATGTCTCATACATCATTCTTTCATTTTTTTTGGTGTTTGATTGGTCCCGAGAATGATGGGAATTGTGATTCTAAGTTAGAAATGAGTTAAAAGTGGGGTTTTGCGCTCGTAGTACAAACTGGAGGTGTGCTACGTGTGTTGTAAGGCTTTTGAACGCGTTGCTCATCTTCTGGGTTTGGACCATGAAGCTGGGGAGACGTCTACGCACGTTAAAACTTCACCTATGCACGTTGAAACTTCACCTACGCACGTTGATCATCTTCTATGTTTGGGCAATGAAGCTGGGGAGACATCTACGCACGTTGAAGCTTCATCTATTCACGTAGATCTTGTACAACATGCGTAGAAGGGGATACTACGCACGTAGACATACCATTTCTGGGAAATTTTGCGTGCAATGCAGCGTTTCGGTGTTAAGGGCTTATAAATACCCAAACCTGATCTGTTCTCGACATTTACTTGTCTCAAACACCAAAAAACTCCAAGAATTAGCTCTCCTCTCCTCCCATTCCTCACCCATCACTCATTTTGTCTTCTTGAGGTAAGAAACATCCATTAATTCTTTCTTTTTATCATTTTTGATTTGCAATCATTCATCTAGGGTTTGGTCGAATTTAAATGAAGGGTTCAGATTCTTTCTTTTCTGCTGTTATAAAAGTTAAAAAATGTTAGATTATGGTTGTTTGAGGTCGAAATCATAGGATTTTATCTTTTGTTTTTGGAGATTTTGTGTTTGGACGAAATGAGTTTATTTGGAGCTAGGGTTTCGAATTTTGTTCATTTTTTGGTTAAATCTGAAGTTTTTCTTGATATATCTCATTAGCTTAGAGTTAGAAATACTTGGATTTGAGTTGGATTTAGTGATTTGTTGATTTATTTTCATGGGTCCAAGAAATCCAAAATTTTGGATGGAAAATCTTGATGATTTTGAGTTTGATTGTTGAAATAGATATTAGATTCATGTTCAGGAGGTTGATTATAGTCAGTATAGGTGTTAGGCCGGGTGTTGATTGAATCGAGAGTTTGGTATTTTTAGAATAAATTTTCTACCACCATTTAATTCTGTAATTTTTGAGAATTGGATCAGATTTTTAATTCTGGAGAAGTTGGGTTATATTTGAAATTTTAGAAAGTTTAGGGCTCGTTTTGTGAATTTCAAGAGTTTGAGATTTTATTTGGAATTTCTAATAAGTCGAGGACTGATTATAAATTCTAAAAATTTTAGGGGCTAAATTGTAATTTTTTGAGGTGATAGGGATAAATGGTAATTTTATGAATTTTGGGGAATAAACTATAATTTTACGTTGATTCTGATTTTTTATACGAGAGTGATAAATCTTCAATCAAAATAGGTTTTTTAGATCCGTTGAGGGCAGGGTTGCATCTGCATTGCATTCATATATTCAGTACCATCACAGTACCAGTTTCACGTTCTGATCAGTTTGACATGATATGTTATTTTAGCTTCTTATGACTGTCAGCACGATCAGTCAGACACTAGTGGTGCTTGACTGAACTTCAGCTTAGTTACCAGGTGAGTGCGATAACAGCTTCAGACATATAGGTTGTGTCTTTCAGAACTTATATGTTTTTTGGTGTAATTAGGCTATAATTGTAAATCGGACTAATTAAGGATTGGGATTTATTAAAATCTGATTATGTGTAATAACGAATAAGTTATCAGTAAAGGATATTAGTTTCAGTACTATATCAGTATTCGTATTACCTATTTGTATATGTGCTTGTTGTTAATATACGATATATATATATATATATCTTCCGTTGTTTTGGGACACTCAATTACGAAGAGACATAGATTATGATATACCATTGATCAGTCAATGTCTAGTTACCAGGGTTGGTGGTAATTCGTCTGTTAAGTGCAAACACACGTGGTCAGTATCAGGTGGCGCAGTCCACATCAGTTCAAATCAATTCAGTTATGTCCCGATTAAATATTCAGCTATACATATGTATGTATATGTATAATATGTATTCGTATGCTTGTTGTATGTTGTCTGCTGAGGGTGCGAACGATTTAAAACTATATTATATTTAGAGTGTATATGTACATATTTAGTATATCGTATGTGATATTTTCAAAACGTTTTCAAAACGGTTTTTGTGACGCACATATGAGGCGATCTAGAGTGTTGTCCCTCACTGAGATTTTTCACCTCCCTCCCTTAATATTTTTCAGGTGTTACCTTCCGACTCAGCAACCATCCGGCAATCAGACACTCAGTGAGGTGTTCTCGATTTGCCAGTTGACGCCCTTTTGCTCATGGTCCTTTATTTTTTATAGGGTTCTGCACCGAATGCTAGTGGGTTATTGTGTTGTATTTTTGCTTTTGGATATTGATTTTATTCATACATGTTTTATACCTATTTTTGGATTTATTATTTTATATTTTTATTTATGTAGTTGTTATACTTATATGCATTTCCATTTATATAATAGACATCAATGTTTTAATGAATGAATAAATGGGTAGTGCATCTGATTCTCCGAGACTTGTGTGAGATGAGTTGGGCCTCCAGTTTGGTTCATCTTGTACGCTGGTCATAGTCCAGAAACGGATCGTGACAAAGGTGGTATCAGAGTCCTAGGTTTTACATAGTCTGGGTCGGTGTGGAGCATATGTATTTTTGATCGAGTCAGCCTGATTTGCCTCTGTATACTTTTGACATATGCATGTACACTTTGTTGTCTGATATGTGTGTTGATATGGATCGACGTGGTGGTCGCTAAGCTCGTGGTAAGCCTAGGCGGGTGCCCGTCGAGGCCACAACCCATTCTGTTGCCAATCAACATGACTCCTATAGTGCGCTGGAGGTTACAACACCTCAGTTGGTACCTAACAGTAGCCACAGTCTCAGTCGTTACCTTTGTAACATTTTTTTACCACTCAGTTTGAGATGCTAGAGCGTATGGCCCAGGTTCTCAATCGCATGGAGAAGGCTTTTCCTGGGCAGACAGCTGGAGGTCAGCCAACCCCTCCACTTACAGCAGCACTAGCTCTGTCGTCAGCTGCAAGCACTGACTATTCTTTAGCCTCAGTCTGAGGTGGCTGCAGCGACTGCTCTAATAGTTGCACCTGTAGCACCACGAGTCAGAGATGATACCTTGTTGGACAGGTTTTTGAAGCTCAATTCCCCTCGATTTTCAGGCAAAATGGGAGAGGATCGCCACCACTTCTTCATTGGAGTGGAGCATTGTTTTCGTGTTCAGGGCATTACTGATGATACCGATAGGGTCAGACTTACCGAGTTCTTGCTGGATGATTTGGTAGCATAGTGGTGGATGGGTTATGAGACCAGGGGATATGTTAGTTGGGCTTAGTTCAAGAATGAACTCATAGTATCAGTCCTTCCTCGGAGCATCAGGGATAGGAAGGCAGATTATTTCAATGACTTACATCAAGGACATGGGATGCCAGTGACAGAGTACGAAGAGAGGCTTAAGGATTTGAGTAAGTATGCACCTTCCCAGTGTTAAGGAGATGAGGCTTTGGCAAGGAAGTTTCTAGACAGTTTGTGACCCATGATTAGTAGAGTGGTGGCAACTCTTGGGTTAAGCACCGTGAGGCAGATTGCTGATGTTGCCCGGGGTATAGAGTACATGGATGAGAGACATCATAGGAAGCCAAACAGGATGAAGATGGAGAGTGCTTTTGGAGACCATCAGGGTTGGGGTTAGGGAGCCCATTCAGATCAGAGGCATCGACATTCCACTGGGAGTCAGAGGCCTACTCAGTGTACTCAAAGTTTTAATGCGGCACAATCAGCTAGACCCGCTAGAGGGCAAGCCATCAGTCAGAGGGGCATGCCATTAGTCAAAGTTCAGGAGGTACAGGTAGAGGTTTACTGCCTCAATGTTGTACATGTGGGAAGAGGCACCTAGATATATGTAACAAAGCAGCAGGGAACTGTTTCTACTGTAGTCAACTGAGGCATAGGATAGCGGATTATCCCCGTAGGTTGGGCACGAGATCTTAGGCCAGACAATCTAAGGGTAGAGGTTCAGGCACAGCTAATGCGGGTTAGGAAGAGGCACAATAGCATCCGAGGGTCGTGGATAGGGCACTCAGGGTGGTGGTCGCGATCAGATGGTATGACAGGAGGAGATCAGGCACATGTATATCATCTAACTCATTAGGAGGCTCAGTCCTCCAATGCTGGAGTGACTGGTATGTTATCTATTTTTAGATCTTCTTTATATGCATTGTTTGTCACAGGTGCATCGCATTCGTTTGTTACTTCATATTTTGTTAAGCATGCTAGGATAATGGTGCGACTATTAGGTAGATTGTTGGAGGTTTCATAACCTTTAGGTAACAAGATCGTAGTTGATTCCGGGGTTTGGGGTTGCGTGATTGCCTTTGATGGCCACGAGTTGACTGTCGATCTCACAGTATTAGATATGGGAGAGTTCAATGTGATATTTGGTATGGATTGGATTTCGACTTAGTACTCCATCTTAGATTATTTTGCGTAGAGAGTATGCTTTCGACCGCTGGGTCAGAGTGAGTTTTGCTATCAAGGTGAGCGGGACAGTATTGTACATGATTATGTGTCAACCGTTAGGGCAGAAAGGATGATTCGTCAGGGGTGTGAGGCATATTAGCTTTTGTGTTTATCGAGACTCAGGGATCCGAGTTGAAAGAAGAAGACGTAACAATGGTCTAAGAGTTTTCTGATGTATTTTTGGAGGAGTTGCCAAGACTTTCGCTTGAGCGCGAGATTGAATTCGCAATTGAGGTGCAGCCTGGTGTTGATCCGATGTCGATGCTATCATATCAGATGGCCTCAACCGAATTGAAGGAATTGGAGACTTAGTTAAAAGAGTTGTTGGATAAGGATTTTATCTGACCGAGCGTCTCACATTAGGGTGCTCTGGTATTATTTGTAAAGAAGAAGGATGAGTGTATGCATATGTGTATTGATTATCGTCAGTTGAACAAGGTAAAATTGAAGAATCAATATCCACTTTCGAGGATAGATGATCTGTTTGACCAGTTACAGGGTGCACAATGGCTTTCTAAGATTGACTTGAGGTCGAGATATCGCCAGTGGAAGATCAGGGGTGATGATATTTTGAAAACAGCTTTTCGGACTACGCACAGTCATTATGAGTTACTTGTAATGTCGTTTGGTTTAACTAATGCGCCAGCACATTTATAAATTTAATGAACAGAGTGTTTAAACCATACTTAGATCGATTTGTTATTGTCTTTATTGATGACATTTTGGTGTACTCAAAGAGTAGAGAGAAGCACGAGGACCACTTGAGGTCAGTTCTACAAATATTACGAGAGCATCAATTGTATGCAAAGTTCTTGAAGTGCAAGTTATAGCTAGAAAAAGTAGCATTTCTGGGATATGTGGTGTCCAGAGACAACATTATGGTGGATATAAAGAAGGTAGAGGCAATACTTCATTGGGAGAGGCCTAAGACCGTTACAGAGTTTTTTGGGGATGACCGGGTACTATAGGAGGTTTATCCAAGATTTTTCTCTTATTGCAGCTCTTATGACTCAGTGACTCGGAAAGAAATTAAGTTCGTATGGTCTGACAGATGAGGAGAGTTTCTAAAAGTTGAAGAGGTGTTTGATGAGTACACCGGTGTTAGCTTTGCCATCAGGTTCTAGAAAGTTTGCAATGTATTGTGATGCATCGAGAATTGGGTTAGGTTATGTATTGATGCAGCATGGCAAGGTGATTGCATACGCCTTGAGACAGCTCAAAAGGCACGAGCAAAACTATCCAACACACGACCTAGGTTTAGCGACAGTGGTGTTCGCTTTTAAGATCTAGAGGCATTATCTATATGGAGAGACCTTCGAGATCTTCACAGATCACAAGAGTTTGAAGTATATTTTCGGGCAGTGAGATCTAAACCCGAGACAAAGTCCTTGGCTGAAGTTACTAAAAGATTATGATTGTACTATATCCTATCATCCTGGTAAGGCCAACGTGGTTGCTGATGCTCTAAGTAGGAAATCAATAGGGAGTTTAGCTTACATTGCAGTTAAGAGATGGCCAACAGTGTTGGAGTGGCAAAGATTAATGGAGAGTGGAGTTGAGTTACAGTTTGATGATTCTAGGGCATTGCTTGGTCATATCGAGGCAATGCCTGTATTATTGGATAAGATCAGAGAAGCTATGAAGGATGACACTGAGATTCAGGGTTTGATTGAGAAGGTTAAGTCGTTTGGCATAACTGGGTTTAGTGATGATGACTTTGGAGTTCTGTGGTTTGGATTAAGATTGTTCGCACAATCGTCAGGTGGTTTAAGCAAGAAGATTATGACCAAAGGTCATAGCTCTACATATTCTGTACACCCATGGTATATTAAGATGTATCAGGATCATCGAGAGTCCTATTGGTGGCCAGGGATGCCCTTACCGAAGTCAAAGCGATACCATTATGATGGATTTTGTATTTGGTTATTGAAGACACATTATGGGTTCGACTCCATCTGGGTCATCGTTGATTGATTGACCAAGTCAACACATTTCCTCCCTGTCAAGACAACCTATATGGCGACAAGATTGGCAAAGTTATATTTAGATCGGATTGCATGTTTGAATGGGGTGCCAATCTCCATCGTGTATGACAGAGGACCTCAGTTTACATTGCAGTTTTGGCGTAAACTACAGGAGGAGTTGGGTACTCGATTGGACTTTAATACTGCATTTCATCCTTAGACTAATGACCAATCCGAGTGTACGATTCAAACTTTAGAGGATATGTTGAGGGCGTACACTATGGATTTTGGTGGGAGTTGGGATTCTCACCTACCATTGGTAGAGTTTGCGTACAACAATTCATACCATTCGAGTATCGGGATGGCACCTTACAAGGCATTGTGCGGTAGAAAGTGTAGATCTCTTCTATGTTGGGTTGAGACCAGTGAAAGAGAGCCATTGAGGCCAGATCTTATTTTGGAGACTACTGAGAAAGTGAGATTGATCCAAAAATGGATTCAGACTGTCCATAATCGTCAGAAGAGTTACACTAATCCAAAGCATAAACATCTAGAATTTGAGGTAAGAGACTGTGTATTTCTCAAGATATCGTTGATGAAAAATGTAATGAGGTTTGGGAAGAAGGGCAACTTAAACCCAATACATCAGTCCATTTAAAGTTATTAGCCGTATGAGAGTTGTTGCTTATGAGCTAGCCTTACCGCCTTAGTTTGCGTCAGTACATCCAATGTTCCATATTTCGCTCTTAAGGAAGTATGTCCTTGACCCGTGTCATGTTCTAGCTTCGAAGTCAATCAAGGTCTGGCCCGATCTGTCTTATTATGAAGTTCCAATGAAGATTGTTAACAAGCAGGTCAAGAGACTCAGGAACAAGGAAATAACATCAGTGAAAGTGATTTGGAGACATCACTCAGTAGAGGAGGCCATTTGGGAGGCCGAGGATGAGACGCCGCACATATATCTGCATTTGTTCGACTCTGTAGATCCATAGGTTAGTATCTTCTGTCTCTATCTTTGCTCATGCATTTTTAGCATTTTCAGTCTCTGCATTTCTGGCATCCTCTGCATACACTATTGCATATTTGTATATTAATTTGTGCGAGAGTTGTACGTTAGGGAGATCTTGTAAGCCCCTATCATTGATCTGTCGAGATTTGAGGTTATAAACTATTAGGAGACTTAGATTTGATTCTGATATAGAGATGTTTGAGATTGGCTAAATTTAGAGAGTTTGGGTCATTATAGTATTCAGAGTCCTTCTGTAGTCCTTTCTATCTACTTGTGCGGAAATTCGAGGGAGAATTTCTTTTAAGGAGGAGTATGTAATATCTTGTTTATTCCGACTAGGTTCTCTGTAGCCTTCCATTTGATTCCGTAATGATTTGAAATGTTCGAGGATGTTTCATACACCATTCTTCCATGTTTTGGTGTTTTATTGGTCCTGGGAATGATGAGAATTGTGATTCTAAGTCGGAAATGCCTTAAAAGCGGGGTTTTGCCCGCATAGTACAAATTGGAGGTGTGCTACGTGCATCGTAAGGCTTTTAAGTGCGTTGATCACCGTCTAGGTTTGAACTATGAAGCTGGGGAGACGTCTATGCACGTTGAAGCTTCACCTACGCACGTTGATCATTGTCTAGGTTTGGGTAGTGAAGCTGGGGAGATGTCTACGCATGTTAAAGCTTCATCTACACTCGTAGATCTTGTACAACGTGCATAGAATGGGATACTGCGTACATAGGCGACCATTTCTGGGTGATTTTGCGTACAACACAGCATTTCGGTGTTAAAGGCTTATAAATACCCTCACCTGACGTGTTCTCGGCATTTACTCCTCTCAACCACAAAAAACACTCCAAGAATCAGCTCTCCTCTGCTCCCATTGCTCACCCATCACTTCTTTTGTCTTCTTGAGGTAA
>CAODLS010910978.1:0-26993 GCA_948243855.1 Flueggea neowawraea | reverse complement strand
AATATAACTAATATCATCATAATTTGATCGAAAGTATTAAATCACTATTAATTTTTATATCTGATTTTTTATTTTCAAAAAGTCTAATACGTTGACATTTCGCTAATTTATTCTAAATCACCTGTTAACTACAAATTTATATATCAAATTTACGAACTAAATTTTTCATCAAAGGGTTAAATTTTATATAACTATATTTATATGTGAAATAATATATATTGATTTAAATTTATATATTGATACATATACTAATTTATTTTTGGGTAAAATTCAGGTTTGACTATATCTCTCTCCCAGTGCCTACACTTTGGAAATTGTCCTTTCCGTCCCTACTACTTAACTCTATCTGTTTTTTTAACGGGACACGTCGGATTTACTTATGTGACAGCATTGACCATTCAAAATACGAATTTTATGTCGAGATTACCCTTTGTTGTCTGTTTACGTTGAAAAGTTAAAAGGAGTCAGTGTTCTATCAAAACCCTAACTCTGAAACATCAAAACCAATGTGGCTAATGACTTTTCATCATCTTTGACAAAATCTCTCCTTCATCAGCATGCTCAGATTTCAACAATTCTACCAAAACCCTCAAACAAAAATCACTTAACTTACCAAAAGCAACAAAATTCCCACTCATTTCCACCGCCAAAACAACAATTTCAGCAACAATATGAACCAAAGACTTCAAACAATCAGGAAACCTGTTCAAATGAACCAAATCCAGAGGAACAACAGGGGATGAAGGGAGATAAGATAGAGGATGTCATGACTCGTTTTTGGACCATGCCCGGTGTACGAGACGAACCGTCTGTAGAAGCCTGACCCATCTTGCACAAGTCTCAAAGATCAGACATCTACCCAAATTCAAATTATTAATCTTAACCGGCTTGTTAACCATATTAAAACATTTTAACAGAAATAATTTTTTAAAATAATAATACCAAATAGTAATTATAAATAAATTACTAATGTTAATATAATCAGATACAAAGCAATAACCCACTACTCGGTGTTGAGCATCTAACATAACAGAAATTAGACCAGAACAATAGGGCACTCACAGTTGACAAGGCACCTCACTGGGTATCTAAATGTCAGAAAGAATAACTTGAAACATAGGATAAAAATAAACATGAAAAATAAAAGGTTAAGAATCCCTAGTGACTGGATAACACTTCAGATCAGCACAGACCTCTCAAAACGGTTTGAAAAATATTTCAAAAACTACCACATACATGTATATATTTAAATACTAATATACCTACACTCGTATATATAGACAAAGTAGTTCAAAAATCCATCTTTACAAACATTCACAATCAAAGCATACAAAAAACGTTTACCAAATTATATTAAACAATTAAATAGAATAAAACATTGAGTTTTCAACATATTAAATAACCATAATATTTTCTTTGCAAAGATACTTAAAATCCAACAGAGATAGAATCCAAATTCCAACATATTTTCAGAGAGAAAACATTAAAACTCAACGGAACTAAAGCAAAAAGATGGAATCATCTAGACTCGGTCATAGCCAAAATATTTTCTTTCGAAAATATTTACTAAAAACATATTTATTTTATTTTTATTTTTTTTTCAAAACATTGACAATGCATAGTATCAAAGGTTTAGCGGGACCAACAACAAAAGGTGGAGTCATCGGACTCAGCATTAGTCACTTAGACAAGGATTAACCACTTAGGCACTATAGTATAGCTACTAAGGCATGTGTAATCCACTTAGGCACAAAGTATTAGTCACTTAGACAAATGATACTACATTAGTGTATCAAGTTTCGCTACTCCGTAGTTGGGTGTCCCAAATCAAATGTTTTATCAAAACATATTGCAATACTTGTATTTGAAAATATTCAAATGATCATATACAAACAAACGAAATATAAAATAAAAACATTTATTTCAATATATGAAAAGTCTTTTCAATATAAAAAATATAAAAAAATATATGATTAGGTTTAATAAACTCTTCTAAATAGTATATGATAATTTAAGGAAAAAAATATATGCAATAAAAAAAATAAATGTTAAATGACTATCAAATAAAATATCACTTGTCAAAAGTTGAAAAAAACTCTCTAACTATTAAATATATATTAATTGATTGAATGATTACATTTCTACTGATATTTTTCAAACTTGAGGCTAAAATTGCAAATTTCATTAGACCTCAGATATTAAAATTTGAATCATCCAAAGACTAGTGAGGGATTCCATAGGCTGATGATTGTTGTTTCAAGTTATCATCGGCTGCTGCTAAATGCTTTTAAATAAGAAAAATATGTTAAACTGTAACAATATACTTCTGTGCCTGCCTGACTACATTCCCCTGCCAGAGTTCTACCTATGTTACAGTTCTCTCTCTACCTGCGCTGTGTATATCTATTAATCACATTATATAACTATACAGTTATGTTTCCAGTCTGTCAACATGCTGTGTATTCATCATATACATTTTCGAATGCAAGCCTCCCCACAAAGGAAAAAATGGTAGAAGCCCTTTCATTTGGGATGGTAATGTCTCATCCAAAATTGCTATACCTCTGTCAGTACGCTGATGCTGCCTGCTTTATCCAAACTCTTGATCATCTGTCAGATAAGACGGAGTCGGTCCATGAGGGCATGAGATTCCGGATAATGGTCGGAAAGTCTGCAATCCGAAAGCATCTGCAGTGGTGAGAAAGGAATGCTGATAAGAAGATTATGGGGTATGTAGCAGAAAATCTGTGGTTGGTACCAAAAATGCTCACCTCGCACTACTTCCATGGCTACTGTCGGTACATCTATTTGATCTTCGATCATCTGTACACGTCCACAAGCTATACAACCAAAAATATAATTTCAATATTTGGATGCATAAAGCAACAAAGAAAATTGCAAGAAAAAACTTTATATGATTGAATGAAACTCAAAAGAATGGCAAACCTCTTCAATGTGAAGCTTTGAGTCTTCAGTCAGAGCTAAAAGGAGCTGTCTACGAATTACTTCGTCCGTAAAGAAAAGGCGAGCCCCGTCTTTAATTGTATCTGTCAGGTCTAGCTTCCTTGCCACCTGCCAACTTCTCGAACTTTGCCTTCAAAATGAAGCAAATGCAAATTTTAGTTTTTGGAAATATTCATAACTAGAATGTCGATGAGATTGCAAAGTCTAATGTGAATGCACAGACCTGTCCTTTAGTTGCAACGCAGGATTACTGCTCATCTTGGCTACATTTTCTTTTGCAAGTATGATTAAGTTTCCGAGGCGTTTCCACTGGAAAACACCATCTTTAAACAAAACCTGGTAAATGAAGTACAGTAACATCATACTGACAATCTTGCAAGCAGCAACTTACTACATTAAACAAAAGTACAAAGAGAACATATAACCAGCTAATTGCACATTGTATGCAAAGTGATGTATGCACATCTCATAAATTTAAACAGACCTGTATGAGCTGTTCACATAGAGCCTGATTTGGGTCTGTCAGAAGACGCTTTGCCGCATATGGGTAGGCAACCTGGATAAAAACTCTTTCAACTGCATGATTAGGCAAGGCAGAGCATAAAGTTTCTAGCTTTCCCAGAACAGTAACGAAAAATATAAGTGTAAAAAAAATGACAAAAAACATAAAGAGTAATGTCCCACGACAAATATTTGGCAATTAACATTTTTCTTCAGCAACCAAAATTAGAGAAACATATCAAAGAATAAAGAAAAAAGACAAGTTTTCGCCTCGAGAAATTTAAAGTCGGGCTTCAGGGTGAGACAGATACCCTCTTGAGTCAGTAAAGAACAGATGACAAGGGAAAATCTCTCAGGTATACGGATGGGATAATTATACACAAGCTGGTTAAATTTCCCTGTAGGGCCCCAGAATTATATCATGCCAAAAGCAAAAGAAGTTGCAGCAACTGAAACTTTGGTTTTTCGGGCAAGATGAAAGGTGCAGGGAGAAAAGGGGAAATAAATATAAACCATGGATTATGGAATATTGAAATTTACCAGTAACACTTCTGAAATTAAAATCAGAAAGTCCTTTTCCAACTGAGTTCTGCCAAATTGCTTCTAAAGCAGGAATGATTGGAGAAACATCTGTTCCTTTAGCCAAGAATCCAAGCCTGGCGAAGTCATTCGCCATCTCAACATAATCCTCATTTACGGCATGCACAACAACATCAATCAATATCTGCTTATTTTGCTGAAATGTGAAATCGTCGATGAGAAGAGGAAAAAGAAAAATAATCATTGTAAGCAAATTAAACAGAAACAACATATATTGATCAACTGTTCAATTCTCATGGAGAAGTACAAAAAACATGCTATGGTAGAAACCATACTCTTTGCCGCTTGTGAAATATCTATTTAAACCCTTTATTGACGAAAACTGATGTATGAGTTCATATTTTCATGCTATGAAGAAATTAGGCGTAGTTTAGTTGAGAAGTCATTTTGTTCTTTGCATCCTGGAAACACATCCTACCTGACTAAGCACAGCAACATTCCCAAAGTCCACATATGCTATACGCCCATCACGCATGGCAAATATATTTCCAGGGTGTGGATCTCCATGAAATAACCTAAATTCCAACAGTTGCCTCAAAGCAGCACTCACGCCTACCGTCAAAAATCCATTTAGATCGAGTCCAGCTTCCTTTATGGCCTGAGGTCAAAGAAAAGACATATTATTGATCCCCAAAAAAGGTAAAAGAAGAAGACATCTTATTGATCCCCCAAAAAAGTAAAAATCAATCGAAAGCACAAGAAGAAGAGACGAAGAAGACCTGTGGATCAGTGCATCGAATACCATCTATCGATTCCATTACTATCACGCGTGAACCAGAAAGCTTTCTGTAGACCCGAGGAATTTTAACAGTAGGATCACCTTTGAAGTTCTAGATAAAGTCTTCAATATTACGGGCTTCCTGAAATGTGCAAGAAAGAATAGTAGAAATATTATACATAAGCCACTTCTAAATGAGAGCAAAATATTCAACGCAAAAAGTCCTGCGGCAGTGACAGATATGAAGCAGCATATGTTGAGGCAATTTGCAATGTTATCGATATTGAAGAAACAGCAACATTATCACTGAAACAGAATAAAAAAGATACCAAGGTGTAATCGAGCTCCTCCAAAAGCTTTTCACCAAATTCATCAACTATCAGCTCAGCGTTGCACCCCAGTTTCTGTAAACTGATGCCATTTAAGAATGAAGCAAGATTTCTGAAAAGGAAGAGATCACGATAGATTATAGGCTCTATCTCAGGCCTTTGCACCTGTGGTAAAAAACTTTTAACTCAGAAAAGTTTCAGGTTTGCCAATAGATATTACAGTAGTTACGCCTATAACAATGTAGACAAAAATTAAATTCTTTACGAAGGATTTTTTTGTGAACCTCATCTCATATATTTTACCATTGAATGGTAATCTAGGTAATCAGAAAGGTTTAACTTTTGGTAAGAAGATGGCATTTATGTCAAACTTCAAGCAGGACCAATATTAAGAAGAAGTCACTCAAAGAAAACTAGAAGACTATCAACATGAGTTGTACAAAGGTTGAAAAGGGCCAGGAAAGAATACAACCTTGATAGCTACATCCTCCCCTGTGTCTCGTAAGGTAGCATGGTAAACTTGACCCAAGCTTGCCGCAGCTATTGTTTGTGATGAAATTTTACTGAATACAGCTTCAAGTGGTTGGCCCAACTCCTCCTCTATTATTCGAAAAGCAACCTATTATAACATTCGTTATATATGTCAGAAAAATATTTATCCACAATATCTCACGAGGAAATAAAATAAGTATTCATAAAACATCGCAAACGAACTCTTAGAACAACATCTACTTGCCTGATTGGGAAAAGGAGGAACATCAACTTGAAGAATGCAGAGTTCATTCATATAGTCTTCTCTTATGATATCAGGTTTGTTGGCCAGAACCTAGAAAGGTTCAAACAACATAGGTCAAGCACCATGTGCAAATCCCAACAATGTTCTAGACCACAAAAACACAAAAGATCAAACTTCACACAACACAACAATATAAGACTTGAGGACCCAACCGGCAACTGGTTTGCTTGTACCTAAAGACCAACTTCATACATCATTTGTTTCATCGCTTTTCACAAAGACTCAAATCCATTTAGGTCGAATTATAATAAAAAAGGCATTTAAAAAAAACACAAAACTATCACTACACTGCCAAATACAACAGCAAAAAACATTCTCTACAGTTCCAAATCAAATCAAAGCAAACAAACCGATCAAGCATTGACAGGAAACAAACCTGGCCAGCTTTGATAAAGGAAGGCCCTAAATTACACAAAAGATTCCTAAGCTGCCTAGCGCGATACGGAATCACCTCTTCGTCCCTCCCAACCAAGCAATCATACATCAAAGTCGACCAATACAAGCCCAAATTCCACACTATTTCCACTCCCCGCAAAGCCAGAGACATCATTGCCCCTCTCGACTCCAACACCTTACTCCTCACTTGCATATACACACACACACTCATAGTAATCATCATCACTTCAAAATAAATTTGCAGAAAAAAATTAAATTCACGTTCAACAGGTAATCGATTAACTATATATTTGTATCATATATAAGTATATATATTCGTACTGTCTCAGGAGAGTACTTGCGAAACGGCACACAAACTCCGCGTTCGATGTCGAGCTGCTCCATGGCAGGACTACTAGACGACGACGACGTCGTCGTGCGTACAAGAGCTCCATTTCCAGAAGTTTCCGTCAAGGGAACACTCGCGGCAGCTCGAATTGGCGAAGCTCTCTTAGTTGCATGATGCGGCGAGCGGGGAATCCGTGGGACCGGCAGGTTCTTGCGAAGATACGGCGTCGTGTTTATGAAGTTCGGGTGGATCAAGTCCATGGTGGTGAATCGGGAGTGGTCGAGAGAGTGCTGATGACATAATAAAACCGGAAGTTTTTTCAATTTTATTCTTTTAAAAAAGGGTTAATCACGCAATGGGAGTGATAACCACACGAGTATTGTGGATAAATAGGAGATGGGACCCAACGGAGTTGTGATATTGGGTCGAATTTGTAGGGGTTGACCAATTGGGTGAGTTTGAGTGGCTCTGGCCGTATCAACGTCGGGAATGATTTGTGGCTCGGGCAACTTTGCTCTCTATGCTTTTTGTCCGTTCCGGCATATTACGTAGAGCAATTTGAGAAATGTTGAGCTTATCGTGCCTTCTATTACTTTTCGGGGAAATTACTATTTCATCTTTGTAGTACATCGAATTTATGAATACATCACTATATTTTAAAAAGTTTTTTGTTGCATTCTTATATTTAAATTTCGTCAGACAGAATTCAGTTAAAATTAACAAAACAACGTTTATTAAATCACTATATTTTGTCTTGTTAGTTTTGACTGAATTCTAACTGAGTTCTGATTAAATTTCGACTGACAGAATTTAAGAGTAGGAATACAATATGAGCCTTTTCAAAATACAGTGGCGTAATCACGAATTCGATTATAACACAGAGACAAAATATTAATTTCCCCTTACTTTTTCTCTCTTCAATTAAATAATCGGTAGTAGAGTCAATTTTGACGTGAGTTCGATTTTCAAATGACACAAATAAAATGACTTATTTAAAAAATAATTAGCTAAAGAATATATCTTTGTTCAATCTGATGAACATTGAAGAAAATAACTTCGCCCAACATTATGTTTGTTCTCTCATTGGTGAACAAAAGCTTTACCAATATTTTTTTTAGTAATGAGAGAGGTAGAGATTGTGATGAAAAAAATGAGATTCTCAAAAATAAAATACAGTTTGAAAAGATGAGATTCTATCAAGAGAGAAATATGGTATAAACAATAGGTAAACCAAATGTATATGGAGAGGGATAGTATTATAACTTTTAAACGCAAAAAAAATTCTTAAAAAAAATTTCTAGTTTTTATGGGATGTAATTTCTTCATAGTAAAATGATTTATCAAATAAAATGACATATATATATATATATATATATATAAAATTTCAACGTGTTAAAATGATAATTTGACATTAATAGGCCTGAGCTCTAAACTCTACGTGTAGCCCAACCCAAGCTGGCCCAACATTTAACAATTTATGCACACGTGGCAAAACATAACAAACGCTGGAAAAAGCGACCCAAAGTGGCGGGAAACTCTCATAAAAATTCTACCCAAATTCGACCGATCCAATTTCACTTCGTTTCTACATTTTCAAGATTCTAGGGTTTCACCAAAATGTTCTCCAGCAGCCAGTTCGATACAACCTCCGCCTTTTCCGTCGGAGGATTTATGTCCTCCCAGTCTACCGACGCCACTAGGTCTCCGGCAAGGGTAATTAACTCTTCTTTGTTTTTCAATTTTTTTTCGATTTTTTTATTGGCAGAGAAAAGAGAACTGGAAAAAAAGATTAAGCAATTTAAGTTGTTCTTTTGGCTGTAGAGTCGCGATTCGCAAGGTTTGGTTTCTGTTACGGTGAAGCAGATAGGTGAAGCTTCGCATTCTGGTGATGAGGAGTCTAATTTTGTCATCAACGGTGTTGATGTCACCAATGTAATTGATTTTATCTATATTTCTCATGGTCGACTTTTTTTCCCGTTGAGATTATTGCGAATAACTGTTGTTGGAGTAGGTTACGCTGGTCGGAATGGTGTTTGACATAGATCAGAGGGTGACGGATATTGGTTTTACTATTGATGATGGAACAGGCCGAATTGGTTGCAGAAGATGGTAATTCTGCTTCCATTTTTCACCCAGTTAAGAGTATCCTATTGTTGACCATAATTTTATTTATCTTTGATTGATATAATGTATGTCTACTCAAATGCTAACTAAAAATAGCAGATGAATTATTGTGGTTGTTGAAGAGTTTGGGATTATGTTCTTAGAGATGATTTTGACTGAATTTTAATAAATATTGGCAGGGTGAATGAGAGTTTTGACAAAAAGGAAATGGAAGAGATTCAGTGAGTTTGCATTTTTTCTAATCTTAGCCATTTATCTTACTTGCGGCTTATTTTTTTGCTTCAATGTCATAGTTTCCATTTAAAAGGTTCTTACTTTTGTAATTCACCATGTAATAGAGAGGGAATGTACGTTCGTGTTAATGGGCACTTGAGGAATTTCCAAGGCACAAGGCAATTGGCTGCCTTTTCTGTAAGGTATGCATGTCAATGATAATCGCACTGTCATACAGTTGCAGAAGCTTTTATTGATACTTTTATTACTAATGAGCAGACTTTCTCAGAAATGTGCCTTTCATTTTGAAGTAAATAGTATCAGCATAACGGAGTTACTTCTTGCAGCTCAAATGGTATATTGTATTTTTTGATTGCTGATGAAGGTTAGAAAATTAGAATTAATAGGTGATCTAGCCCTTTAAAGCACGCTGCTGTCTTTCCTAGAGCACTAGATGTAAAACTGACTGGTTTTCTTATGGATCAGTTAAGATCTAAGTACCAATTTAACTTAGTCTGGCATAGTTGGGCTTAAAACACCGTAGGAATCTTTCTATCCTGCTGTCTTGCAGATATCTGCAATTTTTCGCAGCATCTTATGGCATTTTGAATTGACTATATTTTGCAGGCCTGTTGCTAACTTTGACGAGGTCACTTTTCACTTTATTGATTGCATACATTCCCACTTGCTGAATTCTAAATTGCAGGTAGTGATAATCAAAAGCTCTTTGTTAAATGATGCCATTTCTTCCTAATATTGCTGAAGATAGATACTAAAGATTGCTTGTGAATTTGTATATTGTAATATAGTTCCCTGTCTCAGCCGTCAACAGCAGGAGAACCAGCCCTGATTACTCCAGTGCGAAGTGGATCAAATGGAAATCAGACATCTACATTGACTGTATGAGATTTTTTTGCTGAAAAATTACTGCAATTTGTAATGTATATGGTGACATAATATTCTGAGTTTCTTTCTCCAGGTTGCAAAGCAATTTGGTGTTGATGGATTGAAGGACTACGTTCAATTGGTCCTTGAATGTCTTCAACAATCTTCAAACATGTGAGTTTTACATTTGAAATTTTCATCTATTTAAGTGCCTTCTCTCTACTGGCAAGTTTCATTTTTGGCAAGTTGCTCGGTCCCTGTTTTGGCGGATGAGTAAATGGAATGTCATTTTTGGTACATAACTATGATATCTACGCTTGCTTGTTTATATGATTATGTCCCTTGCCACAGCATTTTTTGAATTTCATAATATTCATGTGGTTTGCTTGTGATAGTTGCATATTTCTTAAAAATGCACTCCACCCATTGTTACCGAAGTTTCCACTGTTACGCTCAACTTTTTGAGGTTCATTTTCTGGTTTAATGAAACTATAGCTTCGATGTGTTTACATTTTGACGATATTCTTGGAAGTTACAATGGTTCACTTGGCCGTGCCTTATTACTTTATGATTGGTATCATCTTCATTTGACTTCAACATTTGTTTTTCGTTTTCAGGGGGCAGGAAAAGGGGATGCATGTGGATGAAATTGGCCAACAGCTGAAGCTTCCCATGGAGAAGATAAGGTAACTCTCTCTCCCTCTCTCTCTATCTCCTGTCTCTCTTGGGCCCCCTAGTGGGAGTCCAATAATTCATTTGGTTTGGCCTTTTCAGAGAATCTATAATTTGATTTTTTTTTGCAGAGAATCTGTTAGATCCCTTGAAGATGAAGGTCTGATATACTCTACCATTGATGAATTTCACTATAAAGCAACTTGATGAAGTGGGTTTTATCTCAAAAGCCTTCTGCAAGATGGTATGTTTACCCACATTGCTGGCTGTTTTTAGTTATTTCTGTTCAAGTCTCTCAAAATAGATTGTAGATATTCCGGTGGATCTTCAGTGTTATGCAGTGTCAAGTGCACCATTTTGAACTATGTTGGCTTTACATTTACATCTGTAAACAGATCTAGATACAGCACATTTTGGTATGATCATCAGAATCGGCCCCCGACAATGTTAATCAGCCTCCTGGTGCTGTATCCGGTGGGCGTTTACTTGAATCTGTTTAAGGTCGAGTGCAATGTGGTCCTCTCAATTATTATAAGTTAGAATTCAGAAATATAAAACGTGGGTTAAGAACAATCCGACCTCTACGAATTTGTGGTCCTCGCATTGTTTGAGACGCCGCAACTTTCATGCATGACTAACGCAACACAACTTGTGTCCCCACCACTAAAATGAAGCATGCCTAGTCAGTCGTGAATATTTGACTTATTCATAGCTGTTGCTGAATTATGATTGTCGAGTGAGACACCAGAGTTTGGGTCATCTGCGTAAAGGCTTCGTGTAACTATGTCTTCCATGTGTTCATTATTATATATGAATTATGATTACTGACAAAATGAGAACTATTATAGGAGAACTGTGTCGAACGAATTTGTAGTTTGAGGGGAAAAATAAATTTAGGGGTATTAATTCGTGTTAGTGTAACGTAATTATATCATGTTATTTACATATCATACATTATTATATATGATATAAGCATTAAAAAAATTAAATTCTTACCATTCAAATCGTGTTGTAATTATATATTTACACATGTTTGAAATTGACAGTTTTAAATAAAATGACAAAATCTATGTGAGAATGGTGTCATGTTCTTCCCAATTATGTCGGCCTATTTCAGTGCCGTGCATGTGCTGCTATAAGGACGAACTCGGTCAGTCCAGGTTAAAGGTGCTCCAAATACATTAAAAAAATCTGCAAGAATAAATATCTCTAATCCCCATCCCTCCCCCCACCCCCGAACACACACACAAAAGAGGGATGAAAGTGGTAATAATCTCTCTTGGGGTGCCATTTAGTGAAGTTGAGTGGCAAAGAGATTGAAGTTGAATGATTCAGTGGCAATACTGCAAATAAAATTCACTGACAAATACTGGAACTAATTTTCAGTGAACATACTGGAAATTTGAACAAAATCATCGAAGAAGAACGGTTTAGGTTTGGGTTCCAATTTTCAATCGGATCGGTTGCTTGATTGTTTAGCATGGGTTCAAAATCGGGTTAAACTGTACCATTTTCCCTCTTTTTCATTTACGTTTATTTATTTTAATTATTTTTCTAATTGTAGTTTATATTGTTGCATTATTGAAAAAAAGGAAGGAATTACAATTTAATTTTCACTCAAAGTCAAATCAAGAACTGTAAAATGTTTGAGCGAGCCATAGCTTAGCATGAAAAAAAAAAGAACTCATAATTTGATTTGCGGCACATTAATATAACATATTTAGTAGTTTGATTTGTGACACATTGTACAAACTATTAATGTACAACCAGCTAACCTGAGTTTGTTTTCTAAGTAGGATGATCTTTTTCTATGAAAAAAAACCCTTCTAATTTATAATCTATATTTATTATTTGCCACTCGATCTATTAAAACTAAACATCTAATAAGTCTTCGTCAACCTGTTAAAGTTGTTATGAGAATCAAGATGATATACACAGATATACAAAGTGTGTGAAACAAATATCAATTAGATAATGGAAAGACAACTACAGAAGCTCCAAGCCTCCAATTGCGGGGTTGAGCAGAAGCTTCAAATTGTTACCATTTTTGTCCAAACCGGCCAAAAAAATTGCAGGATTCTGTCAAATGTTTAAGCAATGAAGTTACAAGAAAACTTGTAATCATTTTGCCTTGCGGTATTTCACAAAAACAAAGAAGCATATAATCAAGCAATCTTACTTGTTCTCATTTCTCAACCGTGAAATATCAATCAATCTATTTCCTCATTTCCCATTTGGGATGCATTTCCAATTTCTTACATCATTCCTTTACTACTTCAACCTAAGCAACAAGGTCTACTCGACATGAATTAAGAGTTAATGAAACCTTTCACAGGAATCTTTTACAAAGTTAACAACCAATATTATCAACTACTTAGAATTTATTAGACCATGGTATTTGATTGATCAAATACATCATTATTGCATACTCTTTCATATGTATGGAGCAACCCAATCCTTGTTTTTCAAGTTTCTAATCCTTAACTTTTGAATCAAATTATCTAAATAATAAGAAATCTCCTCTTGACAGTAATATATGTTGTATATGTAAATCCTAAATGCGAAAAGAAAATATGTAGAATTCATCTATGAAAAAAAAAGAAAATAATAATAATAACTAAGCCTAAATCAATATACTGAAATAAGGGTTCATGAGATAGAAATAATTAATTATAAATAGGGTTCATGTTCGAATTTAATAGGTAATATGGATTGTCTTATCTATCATTATAGACAAATGAAAGGCTTCCTAAAGCCTTTTTATTCATCCACTTAATATTTTTAAACAGAGTTAGTTGAACTTGAAAATTCACTTATTGAAAAAGAAAATTAAGTAAACAATTGAATTGGATTTGTTCGATGATACCAACGAAATCAAGCGATAACTCCCATTTCATTGCTTATTGAATTAATCGATCAACTTGCTTTGGTGCTCGAACCTTGTTGTAATAATCCTCCCGTTTCGATTATTTCTCTGTAGCGTTCCGACCAACTCTGACAAGGTTTTTGGTGGAACGTCACTTGATTGATAATGATTTTTTTTCAATTGAGAATTTGATATTCGAAAGCTTTAGGTGATTTTTAGTGTTTGAAAATTTTGAGGGAGTTAGCCATGAAAGTTTGGGTGAGTGTTAGGTTCGAGGATGATGTGATTCATGATTTTAAATTAGGAACATGTTAGAGGTATGATTTTGTGCACGTAGAGCTTGCTGGAAGCCAACTACGTGCACAACAGTGGCAACTATGCACGTTGAGCGTGGTTCGGATGGGTTTAAGGGCTGTGTAGGCCGTCTGTGTGAGTTGGACAGGGTTTATGCGCACGTTGTTCATCACTGGGATGTGAACCGTGAGGACCTTGAGCCATCTGCGTGTGTTGCACATGTAGTGCGCATGTTGTTCTTCATCTGGAATTAAGCTGTGGGGATTTCAGGTCTTCTACGTGCGTTGTTGAAGGGTCTGTGCACGTAGAACTCGACCTGGGTGTGAGCCAAGAGTTGTTAAGCACCATCTACGTGCGTTGAAGGAAGCATCTATACACTTTGAACGCCTTCTACGTGCGTAGATGATGTACTACGCACGTTGATGAGCCAGAAATGCTGAAGATGAGTGATACGTTTTGTTTTGGCGAGATCATGTGCCTGATCGGAGCAACATGGCTACCGACAACCCTGGTAGCTGAGTTTTATCACACATTGATATACCAAAGGCTAAATACCTAGTAGCACATGTGTCCCTACATCGAAAACCAAAACGTACTATTGTATAGTACAAAATCATATCATGCAATCCATCACTTTAAATCATATCAAAGATATATAATACATATATACCATTTCAAATCCAAAATCGATTATTTCACAAATAACCATTTTTATCTCAACCAATCCTTTAGATTAGTCATTTTCGGATACATATATCCAACACATCAAAAACAAGTAAATAGAGTTCGAGACACAACCAATGTGTCTGAATCTGCTACTCACTCACTTGGCAATCCAATCCAAAGCACCAGTCAAGTCTCACTCGTCGGTGGCTGATCTCGTTGATACGGACATGAAGTTGTACACACAACACATCACAAATATCACAATGCGACACTGTGACAAATACCCAAATGCATGATATGCAAATGCAAATGCAGACTCTCGAAGTCACCCAAAATATAATCCGAAAGTGAATCTATCACTTTTGAGTCAAAATCCAAAATCTACGTAAAATTATAGTTTGGTTCCCGACCAATGTAAAATTATTTTTTAGTCCCCGAGACTCGAAAATTCATGAAACTGTTCCCGAGGTACCTTGAGATTATTGACTCGCAATCCATAAGTCAGAATCTCCAAATTCGACCGCGAACTCTCAGAAACACGAATTTAGCCTGGATTCTTAAAAATTACAAGTCAGTCCCTATGATCCCAAAAATCATATTTATCCTCAAATTCTCTAAATTTCACAATTCTATCTACGACAGAAAGTATTTGCAAAAATACCCTAATTCTGCCGCGTCAGGAAAATATTTACAAAAACATCACAATCGCGTTCTGCTCGCTTCTCAAGGAAACTGGACACGCATTCCCACTCAAATTTGTCCCCTGAATACGAATTTGAACTCATATTCACAAACAATCAACGAATTCTCCTCAAATTGGCAAAATTCGAACCAAACCCTAGTTAAAACAATAACTCATCAAATCTGTAGATCCAAGGCTTAGAACATGTTCCTTTAACCTCAATGAACTCTAATCTAACAACCCTTAGCATCTATTGACTCAGAATCATTCAAATATCCGAACCCTAGACCCATTTGGACCAAAACAGATTTGATGGATTAATGCATGAAAGAGATGTTAAATCCAAGAAAGAGATGTAATCTTACCTCTTAAAATGGTTATGGATGATAGACGAACCAAGCTCTGAAATCTCATACGATTTGTGAGAGTTTTGAGTGATTGAGAAGAGTTGTAAATGAGAAAATCGGATTTGTTGAACGCTTTAAAGGCACCTGAAACACACCTCACGTACGTCAATATATGACTCACGTATGTTAGGGTACCCTTACGTACGTGTATGGACATCTCACATACGTTATCGGAGCTCAAAATCAATTCTGGAAGCACCAGGCCCGAACTCACGTACGTCACTGTTCATCTCACGTACGTGAATCATCATGGAAACTCAGCACACATATGTCAATAATTGAAAACACGTATTCTGGAAAAACAGTGCCTTACGTGCATTAACCTAAAGCTTACGTACGTTAGGCTATTCTAATGTGCGCTATTCTTTTACCTACGCACGTTAAATGTCTGATTTCTCCTTTCTTGACTTCTCTTGTTATCGAACTCGTCCAAAATCATTCCAACACTTAACAACATCCAACCTAATATGATTTCATCATAAACATCCTACACCATCCACCGGTATTCCCAAAAGTCCTCAATGTCATATTCGAAAACTATAGAGATCATGATCGAAAAGTACGCGATATTATAGAGAGAGAGATGGGAAGAAAGAGATAGTAGAGAGAGGAAGAGTGGGCAGAGAGAGGAAGGAGAGAGAATTAGAAGAGAGAAAGAGAGGCGAGAGAGAATTAGGAGAGAGGATAGAAAGAGAGAGAGACGAAGAGATAGGAGAAAGGAGAGAAAGCGAGAGAGAGGGGGAGAGAGAAAGAGAGAGAGGGAGGAGAGAGAAAGAGAGGGGAAGAGAGAATTAGGAGAGAGAAAGAGAGGGAAAGAGGAAGAAAGAGAGGAGAGAGATTGTTGTGCATGTGTTTTGAGGATGAAATTGACAATTCTTAAGTGTTGGGTTAAGAATTGGGTGAAGTCTATTTGTAATTCTATGGAATTATGGTTAGAATTGAAATTGTCAATTATTGTGTTGTCCAAATTGGAGAATTGGAATTACTTAAGCCCAATTTCTCAATTCTCCAATTCCAGTCCCAATTCTTTGACATCCAAACGAGCCCTTAATGTATTTCTTTATAAAAAATGATGTATGTATTTGATTTTAATTATTGATTATTTTTTTAATATAAAGAAAAATAACGTTTCATCTTCTCTTCTCTAAATATACATTAATTATATAATATAATGAGAATAATGAATTGTAACTATAATTAAATAGAATTTAAAGCACAAATAATTTAATAAAAGTAGTTTAAATACTAGAAAATACCATAAATTTTAAAAACTCAAGTAAAATAAGGTTTGTGTTGGGAGGAAGAGAAACGAGGAGAGGGAAAAAAAGTGCAAAAATGAGGAGAGCAATTAAATACTTCTATTTGTATTTGATTGAATCTTACCTTTTTTAGATTTAGTTTAAAAAATGTGGATTTGCAAAAAAAGTTTGAGCATATTTCTATTTGTAAAATTTAAAAATATTTGGTGCTATTCATTAAATTTGGTATTTTAATTATAATTAACTCTAAATATTGGAGGTGTTCGTTTGGTGTAGATGTAAATTGTATAAAATGATTTAAGTTTAAAAAATCTATCATCCTCACTATTCTTTCATTAAATAATATTTTTTTTATATTAACGGATTCACTGTAACCCATTTTAATTCCGAATCTTAAGTAAATATTGACCGAACCAAATGCTTCTTAACAGTGTGTTTGGTATAAATTAATTCCACAAAATTTGGTGGAATCATTTGTAAATTCTAACTTTTGTCAATTCATGTGTTTGATTTATTTTTTTAGAATATTTAAATTCTTCATTTTTTTCTTTTTAAAAAAGGTAAAAAATAGATTAAAGTTTAAAATAATTTTATTTTCTCCTATCTCTCCCAAGAATTGAAACTGAAATGTCTAACTGTAAACATTAACTGATTACAGTTAGATCCAGCCCTTGGGGCATTTAAATTTTTCATTTGCAAATGAAGGAATTTGTTTTAGTTAAATTTTATTCATTTGTAAATCCTATCAAAAGAAGTAGAATTTACAAATGAATTTCACAATTCTATCACTTTAAAAAAATTACCCTTACACTATACTATCAATCTACCACCTAAATATCAACTATAAAAATATTTTTGTAAATAAAAGATAAATAATTACAAATCACTACTTATTCTAAACACAAAATTCATTTACAAATAAAAAATTCAACCAAAAAAATAAACATGTTAATTTATTTTCAAATATATTTACTCATAAATTTTAATTTTATTTATAAATAAAATGAATTCAAAATTCATTCAATAGTGTTAAATGTTTTTTTGCAGTGAGTTGCATGGGTGATCTTGGAGGGTACGTTAAACCAAAAACACAAAGGAGATCAATTATGTCAGACATGGTGGGTGATGCAATGCATGTATGTATGTATAGTTGAATGTATGTATGTATGCTTGACGGTGTACGGAAAATGATAGATTGAATCACAGAAAGCTCCTTGTTCACATGGTGTGTTCCATCTTAGATCAAATGTCATTTTTGACACACACAGAAAATCGTCCCATCTCAAATTGTTGCCGAACACACATCTTAGTGGGTCATTTTTTGAGTTCTTTCATGGCCCAAGTAGATCCTTCGTCCTCGGAAACCATCAGAGGAACATGAAAAATGGGAAAATGTAGTGAACAAAACAGGAGTAAACATGAGAAATGCAAAAAAAAGAAAAGGAATGAGAGTTGTTTGTTTTGTGGAAAGCAGGAATTTATGGCAAGTAATGAAGATTTCTTATAAATAAGAATTAAACCCTAGAGTTCAAGATCTTGAGCTAATCTTCAGTTGACATAATATATGTAAAGTATTGGAGACGTCCTTCTAAACAATAATATTCTCAAGTCTTTCAAAATATCCGTTCAAATCAAAATTTTGAACTGATAAAAAAATCAAAATTTTGAATGTAAATATAATGTTTTCTTTGGAGGCATTAAATTTGAGTTCTTTCTCTCTTTTTCAATATAATGATTTTTCTGAGGGCATTAGATTAAAGATCCGAATCTTTAAGTTCTTAACTCAAAGTTTTAGAGTTTGCCCTTAATCCTGAATTCTAATTGTTTTCTTTTAGGTTGAGCAATCTTCCAACTCTGATATGCACTCTTTGTTACTTGTCTTTTGCTTCTACATAAAAAGACAAAAACCGAAAAAGATATACAAAAACAAAACTCCTCTTTTTGCACTTTGATTAAGGGATACTTATAGTATTGAAAGTGTAATTAACTTGAATTTTGAATATCTGTATTTTGAAGAACGTGATGTTTGTAGTAGCTTGGTAGTTACTATTCACTAGGGACCAATAGTACTATTTTTTATTTTCACAAGGGACCAATAATATTTAGAAACAAGAAACTTTAGTCTCGAAGTAGCAGCACTCCATCTGTATACCACTCGAGTGTTAGAGATTTTTCTTAAACCATTTTTTTTTCTAGATGAATATATGATTAACAACACACGACTTATCAAAAAGAATTATAACAAAATCTTTACACTCGGAAAATTTTAGTTAAATGTAAAACATTAAACTTATTTCTATTCCTTTTTTAGAAAAAAAGTGAAACTATCGAAAATTTTTACGTTTAATTAAGAAAATGAGAAAACCTGGATTTTTCTGATTGACGATCGAGGGCAAGTCAAAAATCATGATCAGTACGCGCACAAAGGACAGCTCCTCGCTGTCCATGAGACTATGAGAGTCTATAAATCGTAAATTAGTCCCAATATTTGGGAGAAATCAGTCGACAGTACCCATAAGAGGGGGAAAGTGAAGCTCTTCTTTTGTTGCTATCTCTGCAACTCCTCGTGCTTATGGTTGTGGGTTCTCAACTTGCAATATGTATATCTCTTCGACACGTCCAATCATCACAACCTGTTTTTCATTTTCTTTTTCTGATGGCCATTTTTGTACGACGACGGATATCCTAAATTTAAAATTAAAAACGCACTTCAAAGTCAAATTTATATGCTACGTTAGAATGAACTATTCGTCAAAAAAAAAATGTTAGAATATATGAACTACTTACCAGCTTGGCTTGCTTACGGGTTTTTAGTATCAATTTTGATAATTTTCATTTTATTTGAAAAATTAATGTATAGGGAGGAATCCCATATTACTTCTGCATAAATTACAAATGACTAATTATTAAAATTGAAGATATCTATGAGTTTAACTGATGAATAGTATAAAGAACGAATCAAATCAAATGGGTTGAGTTACTAACTCAAATGCATCGAAAATCAACAGAAACAAGGATTGAGCTTGGATACCGACTTTGCGAGCAAACCATGGTCGTGTTAGGTTAAGAGCACTCAACTCATTCATAGTAAAGATGAAACACATAGATCGAAACATAAATCTCAGTAGGGATGGAGAGGATGTCGTGTGTGTATTATGTTGGTGAATGCAGTGGCTAACCTTGATTGGGGTTTAGATGGCTCTTTATATTGTTTAACCACATGAATGTTCCTATACTTTTTGTAGAACCCATTCACTTAACTTATTCAATTGGACTTACCAATTAGATTGATCTATGGTTACGGTTCACACTTTGACTGAATTGGATTTTGGTTCAACTATAATGAGTGGACCACTTTTTCAACAAAAATTGTCCAAACAAAATATCTTGTTTAGTTGAAACCTTTATACAAAGTTCATAACTAAAGTAAATACGCAATAATATTATAATGATATCCTCTTATTTAAAATAAAAAAATCTTGAATTTAAGATGAGAAAGAGATGATAATATCGAATACATAAGTGGAAGGATCGATCATATTATGATTTACGAAATTGATTAGAAGAAATTCGAAAAGTGGAGGATTCATGTGGCACTCTAAAAAATTCGACAATCGTTGACTTATATAGATAATTACTTCATGCATACAATTACTTATGCATGCATGAGATGTATAAAGTATAAACCCCTAAGTGCAATTAATCAAAGAAAATATAGTAGGAATTGCCTGCTTGATCATTAAGATATTGCAGGCATATATAGAGTGATCCGGCTGCTATTAAATTAATCCTCACTGTTGTTCCCCCTTAGCTAGGTGTGTACATTATATAAGAGTTTTAATAGTTTGTATCTGTTGGATATAATCTCCACTTATTTACAAAAACATTACAACTCAATCTGTTCTAATTAATAGTTTACATATACGATTAATCTTCGTTCACTTTAAAAGAAATGAGAATTGGTGTGAAGAAATTTTGCTTTTAAAACCTTGTGTATTCATTCAACTAATCTCTATTTTTTTTCTGAAAATTACTTCACATGTACATTAGAATGCTGAAAATAATTCATGCTTTAAGGGTTTGAACCTTTGAGCTTGTACATTTTTTAAATAAGCATCGTTGTACTTTTATTCATGCTTTAAGGGCTTGAACCTTTTAGCCTGTACATTTTTTTTTAATAAGTATCATTGTACTTTTCATCTATAGTACAAAGAAGTGTTCTAACAAAATCTTGAATAAAATGCCTATACAACACTCTATAAATCCAAACTTATCAAAAAGATCTAGAAATATATATATCCTATACAAACCTAGAAAAGAGATGACCAAATATTTGTAGTTTCTTTCCAAAGTCTCGAGGGCAACTTCTTCTCCATCATCATTTAAGATGATTTGCTATGAACCAATCTCCCATTTATAATAAGTCTTCTTGCCCACTTCCTCCAATTGCTCGGAAGGACAATAATCATGTTACGATTATTGATGAAGAATCGATTAGATAATTGTTTTAGCTTGTACTATTCGCTTGATCACAGTTAATGCTCATTACCATTTCTTATATATATCTGAAACTGTTTATCTTTTCGTCTAATGTTTTGTTTGGTCGACTTTTCGCTCGAAATTGATTCTCTTGATACTGTTGATAACCGTGTTTTCTGTTTTTTTTTTTTTCTAGTCTCGAACGCTATACAATAATTGCGAAAAGAAGTTTATCATTTTGTAGTTTTACATTTTACCCTTTTTTTTAATCAAAAGTTTGACATTTTACTTCTCATCATAATTCGGATGATTAATCATGTAAACGCATTGATGATTCTCTTTTGATTTTCGTCAACACATTGCTGTATGTAAACCCAGTAAGCAGGTGGGAAGTCGCAGCAATAGTTCAACACATCAGAGAGATGCAAGATCAGTTCCTTTTGTGTAATGTAAGTTGGACAAGAAGACAAGCGAATAGAGCAGTTGATTTTTTGGGTAAAGCTGTAAGAGGTGGAAACTGGCCATCACACATGTTTTGTAAGCCTGGGATCCTGTGGCACATTGGATCTTGTATCTTGAAGCATTTTCAGTTTGACAAAAAAAAATTCGGATGATTAATCATGTATCTTGACTAATTGAATGTTTTTCATTGGTGTAATTTAAATTCAAATTACTAATATCTTATCCGCAGCTTTTCCACACAAGTCCATATTTGTTGCATGGCTGTTTTTCTCCCGGAAGGTACAATAATTTTGTCAAATAGGTACCCCTTTTTGTTTCATATATAATTCATATGCAATTTCCATCTGTTTTTTTTTCCTTTCATATGGATGAAAAAATTATACTCCCTCCGTTTCAATTTTGATAGACACTAACTAATTTTCACGGGAATTAAGAAATAGTAGTTTTAATAGTTAAAATCATTTAATTCTATATAATTTTTTATTTATGTCTTTTAGTAATTGTGTTTATAATTAATGAATTAGTTAAAAGAAAGATTAAATAAGAACAAACTTGTAACTTCGTTAATAATAAATGCAACAAAAAAGAAAGTGTGTCTATATTTTAGAACATCCAAAATAGAAATTGTGTCTAACAAATTGAGATGAAGGGAGTCATATCTATTAAAAATATAAAAGATTAATTTGTTTTCAATTCTCTAAAAATTAAGATCATATTGATTTATATGCCTTCATCTTCTGCCTAGCGTTATTCATCTGTATAAATCCTTTTTATCAGAAAAAAATTTCAACTATGAAATTAATTATCACTTGACATCCATAATAGGTCTGTAATTATATATGCAGTTATTAGGATATAAAGAGTAGATTACGTTCAATTTTAGTTTTTCTTTTTCTTGGATAAGAGAGAGCATAAGCTAATGATCAATTACAACACAAACGGGCTTGTGAAAAGCCACTAAGATCACTTGCCATGACATTCAATTTAGTTTTTCTTAATCCAATCCCTAAATTTTATTTTGTTCATGATTATTGAATTTTATCTTGCAATTTAACTTTTTATAATATCTATATTATAGCGCTTTATATTACAAGCCTATTAGTACAGGAATTAATTTCAATACTAAATAGTCGAGAGTTGGTTAGAGCAAATCAAATAACTTATAAAAAATATTGCTTAGTGCTCTACATGAGTCATAATACTTTGTAAATCTAGGCATATTAGTTATGGTTTAGAGTGGATTATACAAATAATATATTCAAATACACTGTTACATGAAACAATGATGAGGATACTGTTCACGTTCCACATTACAATTTCATTAATAATTTGAACATAAACTTTTTTATAAGTAATTTGAAAATTATTTTAACGTCAGTGATCCCCACATCGTGTAGAAAATCGAAAGAAAAAAAATTAAATTTAATGATCACAATTTGAAAATTGATTACAGGATACACTTCAATAATTAGAACTTGAGCATTCAACGAAGACATCTGAGTCTAATAATTAATAACATGGAGCAAGTGGGGTTGGCTCGTGAAAAATATGGAGCCAATGGGGTTGGCTCGTGAAAAAAACTTTATACAAAAAAGAGAGTTTCATTTGATGAAAAAGTTCTCAATAGCCTTTTGATTTTACAAAAGCAACGACCCGATTCATGTACTGAAACCAAAGTCAAGTCTTTTTTTTAATATAGACATTTAAAATTGTATTCAATAATTCAGTGATTACACGTGATCATTTTCATTTTATTTATAATATATTTAGTGGCACATACTTAATTACAATTATTCATGGATTCTCTTTCTGAATTTGACTGTGATTTGTATTAGTAATATTTCAACCTTATATTTATTATTAAATAGATCGCAATATAAAGAACTATATTTTCATCTCTATTTTATATTATAGACTGATCACTTAGTTAGTTTTCAAGGGGTGGGATTTGTATATCATCAATTTTATGATGTTACATTCGGCTTCGGTATTCGCTAAAAAAAGAGAGAAAAAGATCGTATTTGTTCATCCTGATAAGGATATTATGGATATCAATCCTTGTATTACTTTAATGCAAGAGAAAAATAATCGATAATTGTCTAATTAATAGTATATACAGATATGATCTCAAAAAATTATGGTAACTGCAAGTCCACAGCATAATATACAAATAAAATAAATGTATTTATATTTATAGAAAGATATTACTTTTATTAATATATATTTTATCTAGTCAAAATAAGACGAGCAAAAGTTCGCTTTTCGTATTAGCTAGGGGATGCAATTAAAACTAGATTCTCGACCGCACTTATTGAAGGAATATATCTACCGGTTTAATAGATAAATAGTATAATAAAGTAGGTTCGTGTTACCTACCTCGATTCCTGTGGAAGCTCGACCCAACTAGCAGCGGAAGACGAAGGTCAGGATCGGTTCGATATTGGTCTTGCGAGCAAACCATGGTCGGGTTGGCGACGGGAATGCTCGTCTGTTTCGCAGCCTAGATGTCACGTAGATCGGGACCATCGACGCACGAGGAGCGAGTAGAGAGAGAGGCTTCCTTCCCCTCTCAACTGAAGGAATCTAGCTACCGGTTTAACAGATAAATAATATAATAAAGTAGGTTCGTGTTATCTACCTCGATTCCTGCTGAAGCTCGACCCAACCAGCAGTGGAAGACAAAGGTCATGATCGATTCGATGTTGGTCTTGCGAGCAAACTACGGTCTGGTTTGCGACATGAGTGCTTGTCTGTTTCGTAACCTAGATACGACGCAGATCAATGCCATCAACAAACGAGGAGCTAGTGGAAAGAGAAAGACTTTCTTCCCCTCTCTCAAGATGTGGAAAGAGTTGCAGGCTGAGATGGATGAACTATTTAAGGCCTGACATAAAGAGAGGGAACATCTGTCTTGATGAGGAAGAACCTATTGTTAGGCTTCACAAACTCGGCAACAGGTATTTTTCTTTCTTTTTTATTACGACACCATTCAATTCAGTTCAACTATTCATGGTTTGATCATCAAATTCCCCAAGTACTTCACATAAATATTTTCTCTGATTCTAATAAATCTCCACACTACACACCATTTAATATATTCTGAACTCAGCTGAAGTTCATTAATATAAAGCATACAAATTATTCAAATTTCCTGAGCCCCACTTTATGAACTCATACACAAGTGGCTAAAATAAGTGAAACTTACAAATATGGCTTCAACAAAAAATATATATTTATTTTTATATAACTAGTATTTTTTTGACAAGTACTTATTTCTTTTTGGCATTACTAATTCGCTAATAGATCTGAATATGAAATTGATTAAGACTTAAAGTGATTAGCTATACAATACTTATAGACCTTTAGATATGATTATGGTAATTAAACTGATAAAAATGATACTCACTTCCTCAGTCATGGATTTATAGGTTTATTCCATTTTATTACGTAGATGAAAAAAAAAGCTATCCAGTTAAACGCATTAACTTAAAAGAAAATAGTGAAATACCTATATACTTGGAATTCAATATTAAAAAGAAAACAATTAATAAAATTAACAAAGATGTTAAATGTATAAGCATATTTTATTATAATATTACATAACTACTCTAATACTCTTCTTTTCTAAATAGAAAATCTATAAGGGCATTTTTATTCCTTAAACACTTATAGGGTTGATGAGTCTGTCATATTAGCAATCCATTAACTCTTCACTTATCATACCATCTCTTCTTAATGGTTAATATCTTATTATACTCTAATATAAGACTCATAATCACTTCACTCATTATTTCATTTATTTATAACATACAAATTATAATAAAAATATTTATTTGACATACATATTTTGTGTGAGTTATTCCACTTATTCTTTCAACCGAAAATATATTTTTATATTTTTAATAACATATATAAAAATAAAAATTAAATTATTGAAAATAAAAATTACAATTTTGAGAATATATAAAAATAAAAATTATTTTTTAAAAAAATAAAAAAAAAAGTTTATTTATAGTGTTTTAAAATTAAATAAAATAAAAATAACTAAGAAACGAAAAGAATAATAGCAAAAAATTAAAAAAAGAAAGAAAAGAAAAAAATAAAAAAAAGTCAAAAGAAGTTGTAAAGAAAGGGTTGAAGTCTATTTTATTAGTAGACCCAACTGTTCTAAGCGGTTGATTTTTGCCAATAATTTGTAAAACAGGAAAGGATACTGAACTGACCAAAAAGTGCTCGGTAATAACCGAGCACGAGCAATGCTCTAAGTTAGAACGGATGAAAAAAAAATGAATCTTTTAAATATAATTGACTTATTGTTGATATATGGACAAAATAAACACACCCTAATTTTTGTTTTATTGTTATTGACAAAGCAGATGGTCTCTAATAGCAGGAAGACTACCGGGGCGAACTGACAATGAAATTAAGAATTATTGGTTTCAACAAACCAAGACCCCTTCATGAGGAAGTCCCTACTCCACCAACTCCTAATTCTCGTCCCATAAAACCCGACACGAACCCTCCTGTCCAAAATCACGTCGGAAACGACCAACTTCGTCGGTATGATCCCGCAATCAACGTGGGACCCCCGGAAAGGACAATGTCGCTTTACAATCTGTCAGGATTCATGGCGAAACCACAACTACCTGCAGCACAGTTGACCATTCCCCACCGTCGTCAATTCCCGGGGATGAGAATAACAATTTTTATCCGTCGGATCAGTTGATGATGAACATGGATTTTAACATGGATAATTTTTGCAAGATTCTTGATTCCGATTTCGAGAGGATCGGCGATGGTCACGATGTCGGGAATTCAGTTCCGGTGTTGGGGGAAGAGGGACATGAAGTTGGACTCAATAATAATGGCAATGTTGAAGTTGCTGAGGGGGCTCCTAAGAAATTGGAGGAGAATTGGAGTGAAGAATGTGCAAAAGTTGATCAAGCCGAGGTTTCAGATTTTATGTCGTTAATTTCTTTTCTTGATTCAGTGCCGGCGGAATGGCAGGAAATTATCTAAGTTATATATAATAATTGGTTTGATTGTGCATTCTAAATAAGAACTTACTTTTTCCTATGCAGTTAAATGAATAATATTTATTTTGTCAATATATATATATATATATATATGGTGCTTCAATGATTGGAGGGATTTTCTTGTCCCTAAACTACAGGAACGTACTTTCAAAAATTTACAATTGATGATTCTAAATCAGCTTTGAGTGTTTTTAATCATTACTTCATTTTGTTCCGAATTTATCGATTCAAAATTTATCGGACATCCTACGTATAAATTAATAATTTCCTACACAAGACTAGGCATGTGATATTATATTAAGATATTTTTATTATT
>CAODLS010910792.1:0-10714 GCA_948243855.1 Flueggea neowawraea | reverse complement strand
CTTAATTATGTGTGACATATTTTGGCCCATGTATAAGATTTATATTATGGTAATGTATCATATAATTAAAAGCCCAATAATATTAAGAAACCCATGATGAATTTCGGCCAAACCTAATGAGATTAGGGCATGGAATAATTCAGCACAAGCCTTAAAAGGAGGAGGAAAATTCGGCTCCATCTTCCTACCTTTTAGGGATCTTAATCCTTGTATGACAAGGAGTAGAATTTGGAACACTTATGCACATCTAATTAGGAGTCCTATTCTTGTATGACAAGGAAAGACTAATTAGGATGTAGCTTAATATGATTAGGAATGAATTTGGCTCTCTTCTTGTACTAAATAAGAAAACCTAAACCTAGTAGGACTAGGAATGAATTCGGCCCTCCTTTTGCACAAAGGAGAAAACCGAACCCAAGTAGGGCAAGGAGAAGAGAATTTTGGTTCTATTGTGATGCCTATCTAGGTCATCTCATATGCCTATAAATAGACATGCACCCCTTGCCATCAATTCATCCCTTTGGCCGAATTCTCTTAAGCCAAAAATAAGGACTGTCGAATTTGTGAGTGTCACAATTCAAAGAGATAAAATATTTTTGTGAGCTTTAGAATAGTGATTCTAAAAGGGTGCTAGTACACTGTGATCATTCCAAGGTAAGTTTGTTCGTGTGGATACCTGTAGCCACGTTCGCGCAAAAGCAACGTGATTCCTCAAAGGTGATTCGAGTTCTTGGTACAAAGAGCTACACCAACGTTTCATACAACCGATCGATCTTGTCTTGGTGAAAGGTAAATCTTTCAACCTTAATTATATATGTTGATATGCATGGGTCTTTGGGGGAATTCAAGGCATTAAATTTTTGTTATATCCGCTGCCATGTATGTATATGAATGTCATATTTTAGCCGCGAATTCCAACAAGACTGGGATATTGGACCCCAACCGTAGCAGATATTTTGAGTCCATAAAAATCCTTGAGCATGGAAAAAATATGGATGATGAAAAATATAAGCATTTGTAAATGGCTGACCAGCTCTTCCCATCATCCTTACATTTTCAATGGTTATCTTGAGTCTTCTTCTCCAAACAGTGATTTCATTAAACCATTCAAGAAATGTCTAGAGAAGTGAATGACATTGTTGGTCATCATTCAAATGGTTCAAGATTTCTTTTGGGTCAAATTCTATGGCAATCTTGTAAACAGTGAAAATATAAACAGTGAAAATACACCATAAAAATTAAAGGAAGTATTATGTAAATGACTTAGCCATCAAGAAAGGTTTTTTCAGAAAGGAATAAGGTGGATCAAACATAAAGTATCTAGGAATCATACTGGTAAAATACCTCAGAAAGTTGGGATTCGAAGTGTTCAATGTGAGTTTTTGCATATGTTTGGATTATTCTGGAGTTTTCATTGAATCAGACATAGGTGGGAAGTCTCTTTTTTGCATGGAAACCTTGTATTTTGGATCAGACAAACTGGAAGATCCTGTCATGAAAATGATTGGTAAAGAACCCCAAGGGAGAATGAGTCGGGTTGTTTTCTTTTTTGGATGAGAGAGATAGTTTGTAATGATGTTGTGGTCATCTTTATATGCTTCACATCAAATTCATATCTGCTAAACCAATCCTTCAGCCTTAAGCATTGACCATTTGGAATTTATTTGTTTTTGAATTCTAGAATTTTCAAAAAAGATGAATTATCCATCTCAACTAAAAATTTATGTCCAATCAAGTGGAATCCAAATTTCTTGATTTCGTATTTCACAACTAATATCTCCTTGTGAATAGTGTGATAGTGTTTTTCTGCCTCTAAAAATTGACCACTGTCATGACCACAGTATTCATGTGATTTGTTGTCATCTTTTTCCAAAAGTACTTCTCCTCAGTATTCATCACTAGCGTATGTCTGCAGTATGCACTTTCCTGTGCTGGGAATCTTTAAAGGTGGAGTTTTTTCACAAAAATTCTTTAACTCCTTTACAGATGTTGTCTGCTCTAGGCCCCAAGGTGGGGTGTTTTTCTTAGCATCTTTGACAGCATACTGGCGTAATTAGCAACACGTGGGAGAAAACTCCAGACATAATTAATTATGCCAATAAATGACTGGATCTCCTTTTTGGAAAAATTATCTTCTAGGAATTGGGTCAAACCTACAACAAGATGAGGTTCAATCTAGTAGTGTCCATTTTCAAAAATTGACCCAAGATACTCAATTCTGGGCTAGACCAGAATACTCTTCTTTTTGGATAACATAATCTCATATTTTTCAACAAGAGTAAAGAACTGTTGAAGTAGGACCTCATGGGATTCTTGGTCTTCTAAAAATAAGAGGATATCATCTATATAGACCAAAGCTTAATAGAGGATGGGCTCAAAGATTCTGAGCATAGCCTTTTGAAATGGTGATGGAGTAACTTTAAGGCCAAAAGGCATAACTCTTTATTGGTATTGGGTCATAGGAACACAAAATGTTATTTTTGACATATCATTTGGATGAACTCTTAATTGCCAAAATCATGCCTTGAGATCAAACTTTGAAAACACTTTGGCTTTGTGGAGATGAACATGCAAGAATTGAATCTTTAGAAGAGGAAATTTATCATCTCAAAGAAAAACATTGAGAGGCTTGTACTCAATAACAAGTCTCTTTCTTCCTTTGACTTGTTCACTCTGTTTATTAACATAGAACGCCTGACAAGCCCAGTCACTAGTAATGGTACTATCAAACCTTGTTGCAACAGCTACAAACATTCTTCCTTTGCGAGAGCTAAGTCTGATGGTGTCATTCCTGGATGAGTAGTCTTAGTAGGATTGATATCTTCATTCTTCTTAAATGGTAACCTGACAAAGAAATCAGGATTCTTCCACAATGGTGAAGGATGAATGGAATTGGCATGACTTTCTGAGTATAGATTATTGAATTTGATCACCATTGGATGTTCTCCATTTTTAGTAATAAAAAGGTTATGGATTGTTGTATAAGGCTTGAAGTTTCTCTTGTAATATAACCCAGTATTGTTGATGTTGAGTTTCCTTAATTGGTTGATAACATCAAAGCCAACTAGAACATCATTGTCAGTGAGCTTTGTGCCAATTACTTTAATGCATGTGATTATTCCAGGGAAATTTTGAATACCAAATGGTTGTCTTGAAACATAGTTGGTGGTGAAATCTTTTCCACTAGCTGCTGCAAAATGATTTGGCTATTCCTTTCAAATTCCAGCGAACATATTTGGTTTGACTATCGTTTGAGCTGCTCCAGTATTAATAAATCTTATAACTTTCACAGGAACATCATATTTTCATTTGAGGATCTCCACTTCTATATGAGGTACTGGAAAAGTCTGGGCTGGTAGACAAGGAAAAACACCAAATGCTTCATGGTAGTGGGTTGAAACATAATCATCTAAATCAACTAATTCCTCTATATCTGAAGCCATCATTGTGAAGACAGTATCATCCAGATCAACATAACTACTTTAATCTGAAAAAACTGACTCCAAATCTTCTTCTGGATCAAAGGGGGAGATCTTCAAGACTTGTTGAATGAGCTTTACGAATTTTTCTTTATTAGGACTTTTTTTGCATAATTCCCTTTTTTGTCCGCAGATAAAACAACGATCAGACTTCACAGGTATTAGAAAAACCTTTACAACCGTTCTAACTTTAAGGAAGTTAGGAGACCTTAAACTGTCTGAACAAAATTACGGGAATATGTAAGAAACATTCTCATAAATAGATTTGCAAATCCAAAGTCAAAAAGAAAAACTAGCTCTACACACATATATTGGCAAAAATAGCTCTAGAAAGAAATAAGCAAATGTAGATCAATATTTGTTGTTTCCTTGACCTTCCTGAGGTCTATTTATAACTAAAAATGTCTTCTTGACCATGAGAAAAGGTTTGGAGCCATTGTGAGACAAATAATAGCAGTTGTAAATCAAAAGAAGTAATCATACATCTGTCACATTAGCCCTTAGGGAAACTCCAATGGTTATATGCAAAATAATTATAATTTTCATGCCACATCAACATCTCATTAAACTCTCACTGACAATAATTATACTCATCTTTATACTCAAACATGAGACTCATAGTCATTTCTCTCTTCAATTGATGTATTAATATTCTACAATCACAATAAACAAATATATTAAACCTATTTTTTTATACTTTTATTTAAATTAGATTGCAATTTTAAGAATTTTAATTTTAATTAACTCGGATGAATTATTTTAAGAATTATAATTTTTTTGAAAAAATAAGATGGAGAAATGTAATTGAGATTGGTAAGAGAGAAAGAAAAATTGAAAGTGAATTTATGTGTAAAAAATATGAAGTAGAATGAAATGGGTATATATAGATGAATAAAACAAGGGAGAAAAAAAGAGAAGTGAAGCATTTTTAAAAAAAAAAAGAACACTAGTGGACCTCATCCATCCTTCACATAGAAGGCGCAAGCATTCCGTATGAAAGCAAGATAGTGGCTACTAACCTAAGGCCAATAAACGGGAGCTAATACCCCTGTTGCAATTGCTCTTACGTACATAAGCTAATACTTGCGTACATAACATAGTAATGAGCTCCAATTTACGTACGTAACCATGGACCTTGAGTACGTAATCCGCTAGTTTCACTAGTTTTTTTTTTGGAATTTATCCCCAAAATTTACCACAGCTTAGCTTGTTTCAGTAGCTTTCTGGGAACCAACTTCAAATTTGGTTACGGCTTAGGAAGACACTGTAAATGGTACATATAACGGTGACGAATTATCAGGTCTTATTTCCACCATAGAAAGTGCCACATCAATTTTTCATCTACACCATGGAATGTCAATATCAGTCGCGTTGCTGCTTCGTATCATCAATTGATGCGGCAATTTCAATAGTGAAAATGAAACCTGATTTTAAATTGAATGATCACCATTGACCATATCAAGTGCCGTATTACGCCTTGTACCGTAAACAACCTCACCAACTTCACTTATCTTAGGACAAGTGAAATTTTCCGAATCATAAAATAATGTCCCCTTCTACAAAAAATCTATCTAGCATTCAACCCTGCAGAATTCCAAACTACAAGTCATAGCAATAGCCTGTCAAACAAAAAACAAAGTCATAAGCAATGGTCAGACATCATTTTCCCTTCTTGCTCGCCGATTCCTCTCTGAATTAATTCACCTGCATTTTAAAACCAAGTCAAAAAAACAAAGAAAGGAAGAGCAAAAAGACTACATGACAAAGAATGTCTTAATAAATTGCAAATACAATCTACAGGACTACACTTAATTGTAGAAAAACACTCCAACCCACAAAACATGCATATTTGAATAGACTAATGCTTGGCTCACTATTTGTATAACAAACCATGATTTCAACCCCTCACATATCCCCATCACTATCAAAACTGTCACCATAATTTTATAGTAATGCCTCCAAACAAGTAATACATGGGCAATCTTGTCCAAGCTGCCCAAAGCAACATATAAAACCAAACCCCCGAACTCGACTGCTCCTTACTATGCCATTACTGTCATTAATTCTGCCCCAAACTTAAGATAAACACACTTCATATAGAAACAAGTTAGAACTGGCGCAACGAATCGCCAGTGCCCCGATGGCAGTTGGAGGCATTGGCTGTCACAGCAACACCGGGCGGCATGCAAACTGCTGATTACTGGCCGACCTAACAAACAAGCTCCAAAAGCCCATTAAGAACCGCATTGCACTACCCCCTAGTCTTGGCTCTCTTCATACCTAGGCTGTTATTAAAAGGAGATAAAGAACCAGACATGGGTGAACCCTCCTCGCGAAGAGTACCATTGAGCATTGCTAGTTCTCTAAGCTGATGCTTCTTATAAAAATCATGTGTTTCATCCTATGAACAAAAGATAAAAAGAGAAAAATCAACATAACCTAATAACAGAATGGGACTTGCAGGATAAAAAGAAGAAAAAGTCTTTGATCAAAAGAAAAAGAAACAGAAATGCCACCTACCATAGGCTTCAACAAGTCTTCAAGTATCTCCCTTGCTTGCATAAGTCGAGCATCAACTATTTCAACTGGTAATTCTGCCTCAACCAGTATATGAAGAGGTTCATTTAAATGTTCATATCCCGGCTTCCCTCTCATCATTTCTTCCTTTAAGAAATGAAAAATGGAAAAGGTCATGTGATGGGAAAAATGACTGAAAAATGAATTAAGAGCTTGCCCAACTCAAAGTAGACAACTCAAAAAAAGCATAAAGCACAGGGTTACAAAATTTTTCTATATTAACAGAACAAAGAACTTAACTAACAATGAAAATCGATTAGTCATATAGAATATTTAGTTTGCATGCGCACACTGCCTTTTGAGGAAAGAAAGGCATGTTATAGACAGATTTCTGACAGCAGATGACCAACTAAGTATTTTGGCTACAAAATTTAGTTTTAAAAAATGAGCTTAACCCTGTATATTGTGCCTACAACTTTTAAGCAGAAGGCAGCTCCTAAATGAAGTAACGTTTAATCAAATGTATCTTAAAATATACAGCCCAGAGCAATATACACTTCCAGTTTGAGTGGAATTATTATTTAGATTGAATTCCCAATCTACAAAAAATGTCAGCGAAATTCATGACCAAAAATGCAGTCACAAGAAGATAAATTTTTTTTTTTACCCTAGCTGGATCCTTGATGCTGCCACGACCTCTAATCAGAACACGACACTCAGTACTTGCTTCCACTCGCTTAAGAGAGTTCCCCCGGGGACCAAGAAGGCGACCAACAAAATTGTACTGCAAGAAAATGACAACATTAGGCAATATATATAGATGAATTATGCGAAAGAAAAGAAAAGAAAACAGATGACGGGAAAGATGACTCATACATTAGGATATCTGTCAATGGGAATATCCACCCTGATGGTCCTCTTGACAATAAGACCAGAAGAGCTACCTTGAAAACCCAGCCAGTTTTGCGCAGAGGAGGGTTGCAATAAACCTGACATCTGCACAGCATAATGTAAAAGCTGTCAAAACTGCAGTATGCATTAGTTGCCCAGCTTTTCATGATATTAAGTATGTCCAGACACTTTTGATCAGGCATAGAGACCAACCTTAGAAAGAAAACATACTGCAGTTAAGAAACACCCAAAAACAAAAGACCCAGGAGCAACTGGCATACTAGCACTATCACAAAAGAAATGAACAAGCATGATTCCAAACCTAAAATCAATTCTATGAGGAAGACAGTTTTTTATGTACACTTAACATTTTCGAGGTTAAAAATGTGCAACAGTTCCTGCAGATAAGGCATCTAATTCAATGCTTCAGCATAGTTCATGCAAGGCCAGCATTCTAGAATAGATATTTAGGACTTCACTTCTCTTGACAACTCCAAAGTAAGCTTGCACACCAGTCTGGCTAAAAGGAGTTCCAGTGCAACACCAGTGCTAACTTTGAAAGAAAGTTTCATGCACCAGAGCTTCATTTTGTTAATAAAATCAGAACTAAGTCATGCTTGGTTTATATTTCTTATTTGTGGTGTGGAAAAGGAATGTGGAGGACCACGTCATTAAATATGCTATTCTGGAACAGCAAGTTAAGTTAAGACCTACTTTTGATGCTCGAAGATGTTAGCCTCAGACACAACACTACCTATCATGACAAACTCAGCAATTCAAACTATAAACTCAAAACAAAACTTTACACGTTAGTATAAAATGTAAAGTCTAGTCATCATGAATGCTTTCAGAAAAAAAAATAGATGAAAAATTAAGGTTATGTTAATGGTTAGTATCCGTACTTCTGATTGAAACCGTGATGCCCATCCATTTGCATCAGCTCCTCCATTTGAAAAAATTCCTCCAGAAGCCAAAGGGCTAGCATGTTCAAGCCCACTTTGACCTAAAACTGACGCATTCCCCAACAGTGTAGTTACACGCAATATTTCTGCTCCAAAAATGTCAATTTTCAAGAACAAGATGTACCAGTCAGCATGTGTTAACAGATTGGTTAGCAGTCACCACAAAATGGACAGACAAGACGGATAGTTAACTGTGTTAGTTAAAAATCAGCACTTGCCTGATCAAATATAACAAAATTCCACAAAAATAAAATACTCTAGTACAATGTTAAGGAAAATAAAATTACATCATATCGTACTACATGCATAAACAAATTAATTAGACAGCTAAATATTATTGGTTAATTTCTCATAAACAATTGTCAGTAATGTGATGAATGCCCCATGTTAATAGAATAAGGAAACAAACCTTGTACAAACCAAATATCCACTAGCTCGGGTCTAAAGCAAACCTATCCTTTGTAAGTTCCTCACTACCAAATGTTAGAAAGTGCCAGAAAATTACTAAAAGGGCTTAACTCCATAGACAGAATATTAACTAGTTCAAAGTATGGAAACCTCTTAGATCAAGTTATAACTATTTTTTGCAGAAATTTAGCACGCAGATGCCCAACATAAGCTACAAGCGCATTTGCAGATAAACCTAGCAAGCTTCAAGTTGAAATCCCCAAGATGTATAATATGTATTGCATTTAACCAATGATCAAGCCATTTGGTTGTGCTACAAATATAGCGTAGAAGATAACCTTTAAGCCTCTATTGAATTTCTCATGGGAAATCCAATAAGCTCAATAGTCCCCAAAAAATTTTGGGAACAGTAAGTTGCTTCATTAAAGATCTATAATGTACATCCAAAATTCACCCGGTTCTAAATCTAGACCATGGGAAAAGGTACATCAAATCATTTCATATGCACCAACATCCTGTCCACCTTGCAAACGAGACTATTTGTTGCATAATTTAGCCATCAATGTTCTATTTATTTTTTTTTCCAGTTTTGTCAGATACTGTCAACTGGCAGTTGTTGTCCTCTCTTTTTCACTAATTGTCTAACCATTTAATATCTGATGGATCAAACAAATCCCATAAGCAAAGAGATGCCAAACAGAGGATCCCATGCCTAAAGACATCTGAGTAGGCCTAAAGGAGAAGTCATAAATCCAAGGGACCAGATAGAATACATAAGACATTAATGGAAAAACACATGATCACAATTTCTTGAGGTGCAAATTGACTGGATATAACAGCAGTGAATTCCACAAAAGTAAATATGAATGCTTTGAATTTGCTAAAACAAATCCTATGCCATATAAATCACTGTATTCCTCTAAAGCCTACATGCTCCTTAAACAGAATTTATGGATCCCCAAGCCCATGATTTCAGACATGACTAATTCCATTAGTTCCGTGTAACCTTGATATAATTTCATTATTCCATCAAAACTACTATTTGATAAAGCAAATCTAACACAAAATGCTAGCTCGGACCCACAAATGAGGTTTCTGCTCACTTTACTTGATTACAATGGGCTTTCCCCGAGAAGAATAATTTCAGCCACTCCTAACCAGTAAAGAAATTTCCAATTCTGATTTACTATGGGAAAAAACATTGGCTTTCTTAACTGGAACGTCCATATTTCAAATATACAAAGTTAAGATCTTTTTTGTTTCAGGATTTCATCAAAAAATAGTTCCATTAGTTTGTATGCAATTATCTACCATTTTAAGTAATGGAATACAACTGTAAATCATGATCCCTTCAGTTGATAAATGCAATGTAACAAGACTGTTTTAACAAGACGTACCCTGACTTAACAACCGAGAAGTATGAGGAAGCACAGGCATAAATGGACTCAACTTGTGACGCTCTGCTACTAACTCTGAGAGATATCTGCCAGAAAAAATCAAACCAAATAGCGTTAGAAACCCTCTAACCAAAGTTGCGCATCCACACATTCCAATTATCGGCACCCTTAATCATATTTAAAGTCGTACTAGTCATAACACTAATCCCATAAGAGCAGCAACAACAATAGCGTGGCATACAACGTCTAAAAAGAAATCTCATCAAAGTAAAAATAAATAAATAACCATCTATACATAGAAATTAATCAAAATGACAACTAAGAAGTTCGATTGGAGTTATTTACATAAAAATCCGCGAGTTAGAAGGAAATGGCAACTATATGACGAAGGTTCACTACATCGAATTGCTTCGTACTTGATGGAAATGGTAAGCGAATTCGTCAAGTTCATCCGATGATACCGATGTCTCAAAAGAAATCGCAAGTATAAAATTGGAGTTCATTCAATGATATCCGACAGTCTTGAAGGAAATGCCGAGTACATAATTATAATCCATCACTCCAAATTAAAGCTATACTAGCAGAAAAAAAAAACTCAAAAACCTAGTGAATTAAAGCCTCTCTGCCTGCAATATACATATCACTATAACACGATCAAAACACGACAGCTAAACCAACTAAAAATTAAGCAAAAGCACTCGATCTATAGGAATCAAAATAGTTGACACTAAATCAACTCATACTCTAACTAAATCAAATACAAACACGCAACACCGAAGCTCCTAGATCGGTAATTGAAATAGTAAAGAAACGATGGAGATCTCGAAAAAAGACTAACTTGTCCTGCTCAACGAGGACGGCGGAGGAGGAAGAGGAGCGGAGTCCAGAGAGGTGGGGAGAGTGAGGGGCCGAAGGAGACGGAGAGAAGGCCATGAACCTGCCACCGCCTCCTCCTCCGACGCCACCGCCTGACGACGTCATCTTGCTGTCAGTGCTCCAATCGATATCTGTGTACAACTCCGTTTTGGCTGGCTTTGTGCTTTACCGCTGCCTTAGGTTG
>CAODLS010910783.1:0-11142 GCA_948243855.1 Flueggea neowawraea | reverse complement strand
GGTAGAGTCGAGAAATGAAGAGACAGATGAGAGGGAGAAATGGGCTTTAAGAGAGAGAAAATAATAAAATATGTATAAATATTGTTTTATTATTGAAATTAAAAATACTAGTGTTTTAAATTAGATATTATAATATGTTATCTTGTATTTCAGAAATGAAAATGCAAAAATGTGACAGTAGGTGTAATTTCCTCATAAATTAAACACACCGACTTATTTCGACTTACTTAATTTTTAGCATTTCTGAATACTAAAACGTTTCAGGTTTTTCTCCCCTCCTCTATCATTGTAGTAAAAACTCCCTTTTTTTCAAAACGTGTAATAGGACACAACCGTGTCTTCAATTACACGGTCTTGTATTGGTTATTTACATCCTTTCTTCACGGTTTTGCTTGCCACGACCATGTCTTGCAACCATCACAGCAGTGGCACCTCTTTTGTGCACTTTTTCTTCATCCTTTCTTGAGTTGGTTCAATGCCTTTTCACTTTACATCATTTCTCCATCATTTTCAACTCATTTTCTTCACATTCCTCTCATCCTACAAAAATCACAGACATCATATTAAATTCATTATAAAAGAATGATTTGTAGGAAGAAAATGTATGAATTCTTGCTTGATTTATCATGTAATTTTAGCATACATCAAAATCTCTCACACTTACTAGTTTGCTTGTCCTTAAGCAAACCAATTCAAAGCCCGGGGAAAGAATATAATTCAAATCAAAGAATCAAGAGAATTCTTATACTATGCAAGTATGCAAATAAAATGATCAAGAAAGGAAAGACTATGATATTCATCATTTACAAAAACCAAACCTTGGCATTGAGAAGTTGCAACCTCAAAAGTTTATCTATCAAATCCCCTAGTTAATTGGCATCTACAAGGCGTATCTCCTTTATTGCTAAGTTCAAACACAATTTTCTTTGTTTTTGGAGCAAACTTGGCCTTATTCATCCACTTTTCATTCATAAGTGCTTCTTTCTATTTCTTCCCCTTTTTTTCTTTTTTCTCTTTTGCAACATCCTAATGATCACTTCTCTCTTATTTTGAGTGCTACAAACACAGTCAACGAATTAATAGTCCCTACTTATTTATGATTCCTTGGGTTTACCAACATTTTCCACTACAAGATTGGAACCCCATGCATTTGTCCTTGTTTAGGTTCACCCTCAAAAAGAGAAATTTTACCATTTCGCGCATTCAAAACTAAGTACATTTCATCCAATGAATGGCCAAGTCTACTCCAAAGTTTTGAAAACACATTTCAATCATATAAGCAAGTTTGTTCAAAAACAACCTAGCAATAAGCTTGAAATCCTCTTTTATGCCCCCACATATAGACTAAGTTATTTGATAAAGAAACTCTCAATTTTGCAACCTAAAAATGCCAAATTACAAAAAAATAAATTCAACAAATAGCATGCATTCCTCAATTAATCATGTTAAAAGCATACTAACACACTATAAAAATCCTCCAACCAATTCAATCAAAATCCTATTTTTTTTACGAATTTGATGCATTCTAAACAAATTAAACACAATTCAAGCAAAAATTTTAAGCATTTTTGACAGAAATGAACAAAACAAAACATATAAACATGATTATCCCAAAGAAGCAATCAATAGACCCTCCCCTATACTTAGTATTAATATTGTCCTCAATGTTCAAAAATATAAATCTGTATCAACCTAAACAATCACAAAAAACATGAAGACAATTTCCATGGCATCAATAAAGCATAAAGTAAAAGGATAGCATTTAGGAAGCTTATCTATTTGTTGCTTGCTCGCCATTGCTTGCCTTGAGGGCACAAATCCATCATTGGCATGAGACCTACAAAATTTATGAGAAGACACAAAATATATGCATGCTAGAGGTGGTGAGGTTTATGACATGTATGCATCAAAGAATATACCTCTCTAACCATTTTTTGGCAAAACATACAAAACAACAAATAAATGTGCTTCTTCACTAATTGCAATGAAAACTGAAACTTATACTACATGTAAATGCAAGATAATCATAGTTTACCGTCATTGCGGATAAATGGTAGTTTAACGTCATTTTAGACGTGTGTTAGAATCTATTTTGGACGCCAAATAGTCCTACATGTAGATCCCTTCAAAAGTCTCAATTGCTTCCTATAAACAGTGATTGTTTTATGATCATGCAAAACGATGTCTATAGGACCGAATTGATGAGCTTTAGCAATCATGAATAGACCACACATTGGAATTTTAGGGTTATAAAGAAAATGATTTTTGAGTGAAAAATAATAAGCATGTTGTCCCTCCACAAACTCACCCTTTAAACAACAATAACTCTCTTTCCCTTTCGGTCTCTCATTTCCGCTCTCAACCCCTTTCTTTTCTTCTCTCTCTTTTGTACTAGATTTCTCATTAAGCTCAATTTCTTATGGACACACTAGTGGTTTCTTTTAGAGATTATGCAACATGTTTCTAAAGAATGTACCCTATTTTTATCATGATCAAGCAATTGTGTATGCACATTCTTAGAAACATGGAACTCTTCAAAGTCACTTCCCACTCTAAAGATTATGCTCCCTTTAGTCAAATCAATACACATCTCATCGGTTGCCAAAAAGGGCCTCTCAAGTATGATAGGGGTGTCACAATCATCATCCATATCTAAAACATAAAAATCAACGGGAAAGAAGAACTTACCTACTTTCACCAAGATGTTCTCCATAAATCCACGTGGTTGCTTGATTGATCGATTCGCAAGTTGGAGTTTCACGGTTGTAGGTGCTAACTCTCTAACCCTGAGCTTCTTGTATATGGATGAGGGCATTAGGTTGACAGATGCACCCAAGTCACACAAAGAGTCCACATTTGAAAATTTACCAAAGGTGCATGGAATGATAAAGCTCCTCGGATCCTTGAGCTTTGGAGGGTATTTGTTCAATAAAACCACACTACTCTCCTCGGTAAGCTCCACCATATCATACTCCTCCAATTTCTTCTTATTGGCCACTAACTCCTTCAAGAACTTAGCATAGTTAGGCATTTGAGAAATGACATCCAAGAATGGTATGTTCAATTCCAACTTCTTGAACATCTCAATAAATTTCATAAAACGGGCATCTTTGTTCTGGGTGTAGGTCTTTAAATTGTATAAAAAGTCCTCCAAATGTGCCTTTTTATCTTGGTTAGTTTGTGTGGGTGGTGGTTGGGGTTGGTTTTGTTGGAAAGGCGGTAGTGGGCTAGGTTGGTATCCCGGGAATCCCATAAGTCTAGCTTGATTTCTGTTGGTGTTCAAGTCCTTCCATGAAAAAATGAGGTGGTTTCTCCAACCTGGATTATAGGTGTTTGAGTATGGGTCATTCCTAGATTGAGCATTTGGGAATTCCCTCACATAGTTCACTTCATCACAAACAACACCTCCTCCACTATTCAAACCATAATTCAATTCATCATGTCCCAACACACCACAATAAGCACATTTCTCATTCACCAAGACAAGACATTTCTTTTGAGCAACAAATTCATCTTCTTAGATAATTCATCAACCATTGAAGCTAACTCGGGATAAGTGGAAGTGTTTACCTCATGAATACCCACTCTTCTACCCTTAACTGCTTTTTGTTGTGATTTTTTTCAACATCTCATATATGTCATATACCTCGTTGACCATTTTCTCTCCAAAATAGTCACCCGAAGCAGTGTCCACCAATGTTTGTCCATGCATTATCAACCCATCATAGAAGAATTGAGTCAATAATGCCAAATAGAATATGATGATGTGGGCATTGACTCAATAAAATATTGAAGCACTCACATGCCTCATGAAAGGGCTCTCCCTCTAATTGGGAAAATGAGAAAATCTTGCTTCGAAGTTCAACCGTCTTTTGGGGGGAGTAATACTTCATCATAAATTTTTCATACGTCTCCTCCCAAGTGCCCAATGATCCTTTCGGCCAATTCATCAACCAAGTTTTTGCTATATCCTTCAATGTATAAGGGAAACACTTCATTCTAAGCTCATCTTCGGTTAGGTCATGTAGAGGGAATGTTTGAATGGTGGTGTAAAACTCTTTTAGAAATGTCAAAGCATCCTCCAACGGTAACCTATGGAATGATGGAAGCATGCTAAAGTGTATTGCCTTCAATTCAGAGTTCTTTGCCCCATCACTCAATCTAATGCAAGATGGTGAAGCTCCAATGATCGATCTTTGGATGTCCCTCAAAGCTATCCTCATGGGTATCTGATTGCCATTACCACATCCTTGAGCTTGCCCAATTCTAGCATCCTCAACCTCAACTTGAGGTCTAGCTATCCCTTCCATCCTTGCTCTTCTTTGATTAGCTCGGTTTGCCCTCAAAACTCTTTCAAGTTTGGGAATCAAAGGAATAACCTCTTGATTATCCAAGCTCCTAGTGTGTCTTAAAAGCATAAACACCTACAAGTGCAACAGAAACAAACAAGTAAGTAAAACAAAAATAAAAAGAAAATGACCACAAAAAGAACAGTGTTCCTTGCCAACGGTGCCAAAAACTTGATCGGTTTCTCGCAAGCGCACAGGAATTGATGTAGTTTTACCTTGGGAGTATCCCTAGGGTTATCAAATTCAAGGAAACGAGTACTAATTATGAGCAAATAAGAAATCAAAAGCAAAAGCACTTAAAAGCATCAATTTGTTTTTGAAGTTTTTGGAAATAAAGGGAAGGAAATAAAGTAAACACAAGAAATTCATTAATGAGAAAACGTTATGGCTTTCGAGATAAAACCAAGAATGAGTTTCCAAATGAATGATTTTGGGTTTTAAGAAATTGTATGTGAGTGTTCTCCCCTCAAGAATAATCCAATGCCTCTTTCAAGATCACTCGAGTCGTATTTACACTTTCTAGGAGGGTCCTTTCGGCCTCACCTAGTCAAGTTAGGCCTATTAAGGATGCTGGAGAATTTCATTGAACACCTTGTAGGCATAGGTCTATTTCTATCCTAAAACTATACAAGTTCTATGCAAGTGGACTTAACCCAAGCTTCTTCTTTGATTCATCACTTAGGCTTGTCAAAAATAATATTGAGGTGATCAATCATAACATCATTCAATCAATACAAGTCAAAAATCAACACCAATCATAGATATAGCAATAAAGGCTCAATTAACAATAAATCAAACATTAAAAGCACAATATCCATAACATAAATCATTCATCAAGGCAACATCATCCAATGTTTACATCTCTACACCCTAACAAAGATTTAAGTTAACATGTTTGGGAAATAAAACATAAAACAATAAATAGAAATCCTAAACATGTTTCTAAATAAAGAAAAGAAGATAAAAAAATAGAATAAAACTTCTCTTAATAGTTGATGAAACCTTCTTACAATCCTCTTATCTCTCCTCTTTGAATCTTCCTTGGAGAATGTATGGGGAATGATCCTCTTCCTTAATTTTTGAATATCCAAGGTTGCCAAAAATGGGGCTCAAAAGGAGTATTTATAGCACTTTTGGTCCCCCACAAATCCTAGTAAAAGCCTCCCAAAAATGCCCTTAAGGTGTGCTTTGGTACCACAAGTTTTGTTGTTTTTGTCACTTTCTCTCTCTTCATTGTAGCGTTGCACGACAGTGCAAGTTGGGTTGCACGGCCGTGCAACATTTCTGTGCACATTTTGGCTCTAATCTGGCAAGACACAACCAAAACATAGAAGACACGGTCGTGTCTTGTGCCCGTGTAATAGGACACGACCGTGTCTTGGTTCTTTGCATCATTTCTTCACAGTTTTGCTTGCCACGGCCGTGTCTTGCAACCACCACGGTTGTGACACCTCTTTGTGCATTTTTTCTTCAATTTCTTCATCCTTTCTTCCAATCCTCTTCTCTCTTCTCTTGAATCTTCCTTGGAGAATGTGTAAAGAATGATTCTCTTCCTTAATTTTTGAATGTCCAAGGTTTCCAAAAATGGGGTTCAAGAGGAGTATGTATAGTCCATTTGGTCCCCTATAAACCCTAGAAAAAGCCTCCAAAAAATGTCCTTGAGTTGTGCTTTGTTCCCCACAAGTTTTGTTGTTTTTCGTCACTTTCGCTCTCTTCATTGTAGCATTGCATGGCCGTGCAAGTTGGGATTTCTGTGCATATTTTGGCTCAAATCTGGAAAGACACAACCAAAACATAGAAGGCGCTACCATGTCTTATGCCCATGTAATAAGACACGGCCGTGTCTTGGTTCTTTGCATCATTTCTTCACGGTTTTGCTTGCCACAGTTGTGTCTTGCAACCACTACGGCCGTGACACCTCTTTTGCGCACTTTTTCTTCAATTTCTTCATCATTTCTTGAGTTGGTTCAATGCCTTTTTAGTTTACATCATTTCCAACTCATTTTCTTCACATTCCTCTCATCTTACAAAAATCACATACATCATATTAAATTCATTATAAAAGCATGATTTGTAGGACAAAAATGTATTATTTTTTGCTTGATTTATCATGTAATTTTAGCATACATCAATAATGTACAATATCATATACACTATTTTGTGAATCGTTGTGAAATAAATTTGTGAATAGTGTGAATTTGGTGTTTGTAGTTCAAAATGGTTCACAATAATGTACATCATTTTGTTAACCATTGTGAACGTCAAAATCGACCTTGAAAAAAAGTATTTTTGATGGTAAATTGCGTTTAAAATTTCTAAAAAAATATTTAAAATATTTCATTTAGACTTTTTAAAAAATATAAATTATGTGAACTATTTGAACCGATATGAACCTTTTAAAATAGGTATTGTGTAAACAAAAAAAACTACCACACGTGAACTATTGTGAACAAAAAAAATTGCTAAATTTGTTGAATTTTTTAACAAAATAATTAAATAAAAAATCATTTACACTTTTTTTGAAAATATAAACTGTACACTCTACTGTGAACCGTTGTGAACCAAAAAAACACAATCTGGATTAAAAATACTTTTTTAGAAAAAAATTCGATTTCTCGCGAAAATACGGCATTCTCTCACGGTTTTTCAAAAAACTAGCATTTTTTATATGTGGTAAACATAAGTGACATTCTTAATACTTACAAACTTAACATGTTATTTTTAAAAAGTGACATTTTTTTAGTATAAATCTCTAATTCTCCCTATACATTCTTATGTCTATAGCCTATCACACAGCTAATGAGTATCTTTCTTTGGAAAATAAGTTGAGCAGTATCTTTCATGCCTCAGCTGCTCAAGCGAACTGTTTGTTTTTTCATCTACTTGTTCACGGGCTAATCTATAAGAGAGGTGTTCTTGGTCCCTCTTTATCTCATGTCCTTCTCTCAGTTGTTGCCTTCTTATTCTGGAACTTGAAAAAGAAAAAATGTTGGTGGCTTGTTGTTTAATGGACTATACTAGTGCGTAATGCAGTAAAATGTATAGAAGGAAACTGAAATAAGTTTTTATTTTTGTATCCCATTAGGTAACATAGGTCCATCAATAGTTGATAAGTTGCTCTAACAAATTGATTGTGCTACATTGTTTTTGTTCTGCCTGTTGAAGAGATTTGAAGAGATTGGTTATTAAGATGCTAAAATGTCAAAGGGATCAAAGGAAAAATTGTATTTGTGTATCCTATTACACAGAAAAGACTATCTTGAGTTGCCAAGTTGCTCATACAAATTGTCGGTGGTGGTGTTTTTTAACTGCTTGCTTCATGGTGCTGATCAAGAGAGATTTGTTCTCTTATGTCCCTATTTACATGTCCCTCTCTCTGTCAATGGTTTTCTTATTATTTTAGAACAAAAAAAATGCTGGCTTTTTTAGTGAGTATAGTTGTGCTTAGTGCACTGTAATGTGTTGGTATCCAACAATCGTATATGAATAGCTTGTAAGCAAAGGCAATGATGCTCAATCTTTAGTCTCTCAAATACATAGTTGAGTACATCACTTTTCATCTGCCTGTTTTGCAGGCAGATGATTAATAGATTTGTTCTCTAGAAAGTTCGACTTTCTATTCCAGAAACCCAAAAGAAATTGATGGATTGTTGAATTATGATGTTATGCTAGTGCTTAGTGCACTACCATGTGGATGGAAATATGTTCATATTTACTTGATGTCTTATACAACAAGGCTGCTCAAACGAATTGGTTTTTCGTGGGTCAACCTTTACGAGGTTTGTTTAATGTCTTGACCCTCCCCATATCTCATGTGCCTCCCTCCTAATAGGTGCCTCAGTATTTGGGGTGACTAGAATCAGTCCTTTGCAAAAAAAAACATTATCATGCTCCATTTGAAAGGGGATTGAGATAAATTCGTATTTCATAGCCTCCTATTAAATAGCAAAGATTTATCTCTAGCTGCTACGTAGCTGAGTTTGTTGTTGAATTATCATGCTTATTTTGTTGGCAAATAAATATGAACTTTGTCCTGTTTCTATTTTTCGTAGTTACCTAATTATGGCTTAATATTCAATGACCTGCTTGCTATGTGGGTTGCACTCTTTATATTTTCAATAGTCTGCATTGACTTTATTTTTGCAATTTCTGAGTTATATTGTTTTCTTGGATTGTTCATGCCTACACTATATGTTCATTCTGCATTTTTATTGAAATGAAGCTGGCATCAGGTTTAAATATTATAATGGTTTCTATTAGGGATGCTCACGGGTAGGAGATTTCAAAATCTTCGGAACCGAGCTGAATTTTTGGAGATCCTGATTTTGCAGATCTGGAATCGACCCAAGTCTCCAAAATTTTGGGACAAAACGGGATGGAGATTCAGAGATTTTGGGACGAAGAAAAAGGGACAGAGACGCTTTGTAAATCAGAGATTTTCTTCAATAAAATTCAACTTAAAGTTCCAATTACTTCATCGCTCGTACCTTAAACAAAGCATTCAAATTGCATTTCCTAGGCTATTCACGCATGAATTTCAAGATCTTTAGTTCATCTAGAGGAAGATGCAGAACACAGGGATGTAGGAATATGCTATTTCACCCAGGGGTAGAACTATATGTTGCCAAGCAGGTGCTGCAGCACCTGGCACCTGCTTCCGCCGGAGGCGGAGCTCCACCCCTGGATTGGGGCTGCTGCACAAACACGCAGAACAGGGGAAGATGATCCATGTTCTATCAACAACAACAAAAAACAATAAAAGAAAGAATTTTGTGATGGGTTAAGAGCAAAGCAAATTTTAAGTTCTACATTTCAGGTCTAACACGCATAAGGAAAAGAAAGAAAAAAATCTAAGCTTGTAAAGAACAGACAACTAACAGAAATCTAAGCTTGAGATCGTGAAGAAAGAAAGAGCGACTAAGGCGAAGAAAGAAAAACAGATGTCGATTGTTTATCTCCTTCCGTTGAGAGAGAAAGAGCGACTAGAGTAATAGATTGAGATCGTGGAGAGCGAGTACTGGCCGCCGAGATAGAGAGCGAGACAGTGAGGAGAGACTAAGCAGCGAGAGCTGTGTGTGTGTGTGTGAGGAATGGGGAATGAGAAGCGAGCGTCGAGGGAGGGAGGGAGGGAGGGAGAGAGAAAGAGAGAGAGAGAGAGAGCAATTTTAGGAATTGTATTTTAATTGGGAATGACCAAATTTGTTCCTTATCTGATGATGTGTAGTATTATGCTCAAGAGAATTGACTCAAAATTACGTAGTTTTTTTGCTCAAATTACGTAATTTGACTCAATATAAATGTTTTTTTTGGAAAAGAACAAAATGTAAAAATATGTTTTTTGATACTATATATAATATTAATTATTTTTGAAATGATAAGTTGCATAATTATGATCTCAATATTATTTTTTTTTTAAATAATTAAATTATAAAACTATTTGAACCAATTAAATGGTTTAATGTATAAAACTTTTAGAGTTACTCAATTAGAGTATCAATCTATACATTGATATTGATTTTCAAAAATATTTGTCTTAGATAATTTACTTTAAATAATTAAGTTAATAAAATTACTCGTTTATTATCGAGTCAAGTTATGAACAAACTTTTATTAAGTCGAACATCGAGACACTCACATTTACAACCCTAATAGTGGTTTATATTTTTTTTAGTTGGTGAAAGCTTCATCTAAGTCTAGGTTGAAGAAGGACGATGAAGAGGGGTGACGACAGGAATAGATATGAGCAGGTAGGTTTGTGATTATGCAACTAAAATTGAGAGGGTTTCTTAGCAAAAAGAAAATGGAGAGTTGACACTTGAGATGGACAGATGGTGAAGCTACATAATTTTGACACTATATTTAACAAATTAACAATAATATGTATAATTTTTTGTTACAAAAACTCAAATAAATATAAAACAAAATGCAGTTTATAATATTAATTTTTTTTGTATATAAGTTGTATTACAATACTTTGAATATAAATTGAAATTAAAGTGGTTAGCAATATCAGTTTAAAAATTAGGGGTTGGATTTTATGGTATAAGATTTAAGATGTAAGATTTAAAGTATAGTTTATAAATGTTACTTCAAATCTTTAACTAATGTTTCGGTTATTCGTTTGGGACGATTCTGATTCTCTGTACGAGTATTGTTTAAGATCCAAAATCGTCCCAAATAAAAATTTCGGGATGGTTCGGTTTTTTTAGAAAGGGTAAAAAGTCAACTGTTTTTTCGGTTTGGTTCAGGAATTTTCAAGACACTTGAGCAATCCTAGTTTCTGCTCTTATTCCTGATACACAGCAACAAGAAAATAGTTGTCGATTTTTCATTTACCTTGCGCTCGTCCCTTTCCTTCCAATTGGTTCCTTTTTATTTTGGTATACAATTATCTTCTTATTCTAAACAAATAAAAGAATGTTGGTAGATGAATTTCTCACTTCATCAACAGCTCATTCGAGTAAACAACACATCCACTAGAGTAACATTTAGCCTTGTTTTTAGCTGGCTCAATAAGTAAACCAATACACACTTGTTTTTCAAAGGTACCAAACAAGCAAACCTATTATACCCTCAAGTTTTACCACCAAAACTTGATTACACAAAGTTTGAAAGAATGAGAATAATATTCTCACACCAACTCTTAAAGCAGATAGCAACATAAAAGCTTAGTGAGGTATAAGAACTAGAAAACAATTAGAGGGAGAAAGTTTAGAATAAAATTTGCAAAGCTTGGGAAACACTCTCAAATAACTTCTCTACTTGTCTCTGGACTGATGAAGTTTATTTATAG